>CAUYPK010024171.1:0-86053 GCA_963574355.1 Loris lydekkerianus
AGGGAAGGGAAGGGAAGGGAAGGGAAGGATAGAGAAGGGAAGAAGGAAGGAAGGAAGGAAGGAAGGAAGGAAGGAAGGAAGGAAGAAAGAAAGAAAGAAAGAAAGAAAGAAAGAAAGAAAGAAAGAAAGAAAGAAAGAAAGGAAAGAAAATAGGATCCAAGCACCTTTGTTGGAGTTACCAAAGATGCTTGGAATAAATGCATATTTATAACCTCATGTTGTAAAACTCAAATGCAGCCAATGTCCCTGTCCCAAATCATGTCTGAGACGGGTTAATTTTTTTCCAAGTTGCTGTTTCCACCTGGCCACACAGCTACGGTATATCTCCCAGGTTCCTTCCTGGGGTTATGAAACCTCACATTGGCATTACAGTCCTAGCCAATCAGACATGGGGATGTGGGTAGAGGTGGCGCAGTCTACGCACTGCAGCAGATAAGATCAGGGTATCTCCGCATTTATGGGATGCATAGTAGAAGGCCTCAGAAAGGACCCTGAGGCCATGGGGAACATTAGAGACACTTTTCAAGGGAGCCCATGTCCCAGAATAACCAACACTGAAACAGAGACCTCCATTCCCACTGACCCATGCTGGGTTGCCACATGAAAAACAAACCTCTGCCTTGTTCTTGTTCAGCCATTGAGACTGTGGAGGTCGTTTGGTACTGCTTGGCTTCTGTGACTAAATACATAGAACAAATGAATCCTGATAAGTGGAGCCCAGAAATCTGCATTTATTGTTTAGAAAGGCTTCAGATAATCCTAAAAAGATCTGGTTTCATAAAAGGGATAAGGCTTGGGACACAGGCTGGAAGTGTATTTGTACGGCCGGAAGAATTGTGTAAAAGACAAACAGCAGTGGTCTTTTCCATCTTGCACCGTCCTCACACCACTTGCTTCCTCATGCCTTCTTGCAGCACGGCAGATGGAAAACTTGGCGTGCCTTTTACGGACTTTTGTCCTACCACTCTCGCTTTCTTGCAGACGGAAAAGTCAATTTCCAGAACATGAGCTCCATCTCAGAGCACCTTGATAAGATCTTGAAACGGAAGTGCCAAAGCCTGGATACACAGCAAGGATTTTATCTACTAAAACAGCAAAGCTTAAAGGTGAGTCATCTTTACTTTCATCTTTACTTTCATACCTATCATCTCACCTGTCGGTGGATGCCAAGTCTTGGGAAAGCAATCAGCAGCATAACTATTTTAGGGAGTGAAAGTGTGGGGGGGTGTGGAAGTTCTGCCAACCCAAAGGACCGGTCTCCAAGGGACGCTTGCTTCTCTGCTTGCTGGGAGACTCGCATGGCACAGCAACATGGAAGCTCCCCCCACCCCCAACACACATGTACACATACATGCACACACGTAGAGTCCACGGGAGAATGTTCCTGTCTCTTTGCTCTTGGGTGGCACAGGTCAGTTTTGAGTTACTCGGAAAGTGCAGGAGAAGCACAGTTGTTGTTTAGAAGCCATATGTCTCCCTCTTCACCTTGATGGTGCCTGTAAGGGGCCCCACCTTGGTTAGTGATTCTCTATTTTTCTTAGTTACAAGGCAGTGGTTACTGCAGTGAGTCACCCTTTCTCTTGAACCATCTGAGGTCTCAGCAGGCTCTGGCAGAAAGAGGACAGAGGGTGGAGAAGGGATGGTCTCAGTCCAGCTCTGAAATCACGAATGAAATAATCAGAGTGGACATAAAATCTGTAGTAACTGCTATTTCCAGACTGGGAAAATTGAGCCTCCTACCTATTCAAAGCCAAAGGACATTACATCTAAGATCCCATTTTTCTTGAGGAAGGATAATCCCCTACTCCCAACTCATGCAGCCCCCTTTCCAATGCCCTGCCTGTTTCTGGCTAGCAGGGCACGTGGTCATCCACTGAGGTATTCCTGGCTTAGAAAGGAAAGAACCAAACCTCAAGGTAAAGTTCAATTACAAAGAAAAGATAGTATCAAGGTTCTAAAAATTCAAAGCTAAAATTTTCATGCTTTAGGAAAATCTAGACACCATATGCTCTACAAACTCTGATGGCAGTGGGTGCGACATTGGAGTATCACAGGTTGTTTGGGAGTCACACACCCTGAATTCCTGGATGCCACGGACTTTATCTAATTCATCGTTATGAATGATAGGCACACAGCAAAGTAACTGCCAAATAAGTGAGTGACTGCAGGAAAGAATTAATGTCAAGTGCTCAGTTTGTCACAGTTCATGAGACCTAACTCAATTGTAAAAAAGGAACCCCATGATGTGAGGAGATATAGTAATTAACCACAAAACCCTGACCTTCAACTCTTCCCTAACTGCATGAATCATCAGTGCAAAGGAGTTCTGTCCTATAGACCTGATGATCTGGTTTGAGATTAAATTTACTCCTGTGACCTCATTATTTTAAGTAGCTTCAGGCTACTTCTGGAAGGAAGTAAACCAAGATAAGCTCAGAAACTCAGAAGAAGTTTGTGCAGTGAATTAAAAGCTACTGTGGAGTTGGAACTTACATTATAAAATCAGAAAGGGGGGGAGAGCAAGCATCCAGGATTCCAACTGAAGTCAACTTCTGAGGCTGGCTGGTGACAATCAAAGCATGAGATGGGACCTCATACACTGATTTTTCCAGCCTCTGTTCCTAAGCATACAGTCTAATTCCTTTTACTGTTCAAGTCTCAGCCTCCCATAGCGATTACATTCAGATAATTATTATTGATGTTTCTACGGTTTTGAGGTAACTCGTTATAAAATGGAATTGATGATTGAGTTGGAGAGAATGCTCTGGTTAAGAGATCACAGTCTGTAGAATGTTTTAGAAGGAAGTGTGGTAGAGGAGAGAGATCTATGGATTTTGTGTTTGTGCAGTCCCACATCAAACCTCAAATCTGTCTCCCGCAGCCTTATTGCCTCAGGCTGGTATTGAGGCACAGGTCTTTGTCTGTAAAATGAGAATGATAGCATGTTCTTAACATGGGTATTGTAAGGATTACATAAAATATCCTGCGTAAAATGCCTCACACCTACCATGGCACACAGGCTGTGAACTAGAGTCCCACTCCCCTCCTTTTCTTTTTATCTAAAATCACTCTGCGTCTGCACCTTGCTTATTTTTCTTTTCTTTGTCTTTTCTTTCTTTCCTTCTTTTTCTTTTTTTTCTTTTGTGTGTGTGTGTGTGTGTGTGTGTGTGTGTGCGTGTGTGAGACAGAGTCTTATTCTGCCATCCTGGGTAGAGTTCTGTGGCATCACAGCTCACAGCAACCTCAAATTCTTGGGCTTAGGCGATCCTCTTGTCTCAGCCTCCCATGTAGCTGGGACTACAGGCACCTGCCACAACACCCAGCTAGTTTTTTCTGTTTTTAGTAGAGATTAGGTCTTGCTCTTGCTCAGGCTGATCTCGAACTCTGAGTTCAACCAACCAATCCACCTGACTCAGTGTCCCAGAGTGCTATAAGGTGTGAGCCACCTTCCCTGGCCTGCTTTCCTTTTCTTTAGATATTAGCTATGTCACCTCCCTCCCAGAGTCCAACACAGTGCTGGATATCTAGTAGACTAATCGGCTAAATGAACACTGTATTGAAATGCTCCCATGCAAATACTTTCCTTTGGTCAACTCTCTCCTATTAAAGCTCTGACTCTGACCTTCTGCAGTTGTGTTCAGTGCTCAGAAGCCCTGCTGTGTGCCAGGCTCTCTGCAAAGCATGGAGAATAGCTGAGCCTGTGTCCTGGCTGCCAATAGTCTGGAGAGTGAGCTTAGGGGAGGAGAAGCCCATGCAGACCTTTTCAGTGTTTTCTATGTGTGATCTTCCTTTTTTTTTTTTTTTTTCTTCTTTGAGGTGGACATGGTTTCCTGGCAGGCACCATCTGCCTCTCTATAATAACCCCCCAAAATGGAGAAGGCCTTTCCCTTCAGCACACATATAGACCTCAGTGCTTCCTTCCTGCCTCTATTTCTATCCTGTCCCGGATGCCAGGTATTGGTGAGTTTGTCTTAATTCTTTTATTCTTCCCTCCAATCTCCTCGCTGCCCACATGATGGTACCAACTGCCCTAAGACAGCTGAGGCCCTTCCAACTGAGTCTGCCCTTTGATAGCTATGCAAACTTGAAAACTCACAGCAATAAACACCCTTTCTGAATAAGCTTCAGAAATAGTAAGTGTTGTGGTTTGCAAAATGGATTTTTTGCAGGTACGGGAAGGACTAAAAAGAAGAAGAAATCGTGTTGATGTCTTTCCTTGTTCAATTCAGACAAGCAGCAAACATGGGGGGCAGGGCCTGATTCCCTCTCCCTCTCTCTCTGTCCTCACAAGACACCAGGTGTGACTGGTGCACGTGATCCCTGAAATGTGCTTTGCACCTCCTATGAACTAGAGTCCTCTCACTCACCCAGCACAGGCTCTACCCAGGCAGGAGCAGTATTCTCCCTGGACTTGCCTGGGGGCAGCTGGCCAGCTCCTCGGGGGTGAGGCTCTGTGCCCGCTTCCTGGCTCCCACCTTCCTTCTCCCTCGGCCTGCTTTCCAGCCAGATTCAGCTGCCTCCCACTCAGCAACACACTTTAGCAGGTATCCCCAGGGTGCCAGAGCCAATGCTGCAGTAAGTCCCAGCAAGTGCAGCGTGAGGTGGGGTCCTCTCTGCAACTCACTAACTGTGGGACTTTGCTTCTCTGGCTCTCACACACAGCACACTGCCCTGGGAATGTGCTGTGCTGACACTCCCGAGGCCCTAGCATTGGGAGAGGTTCTCCAGCCTCCCCCCAGACTCCCGTTGTTGCACCCTGTAGTTTGCCACTACTTGCTGGGTGCTGCCATTGAGGGAGGAAAAACATGGTGGGGGTGGATCCCCAGGAAGGTCATGGGACAAGCACAGTAGGACTTTGTCTTCTTAGGTCATTTCTTGCCAATATATCCTTGGCTAGGTTTCCTGCAGGAGGAGATCAGACCAAGCAGAAGAGATATAAAGCAGGGAAACAGCATGGCCAGACACATCTGCCTGCCCAGCGCACCCACAGATGCCCGCCCACAGAGCCAGGTGACTAATGGGCAGACTAGAAGGAAAACCACGGCAATTATTAGCATTTGCAGATTGCCCCAGGCACTAGCCTAACGGCTTGACAAGCCAAGTATCTATTTCACTTACCGATTTGCAACAACCCTGGGAGGTAGAAACTGTGACTATCATTCTTCCTTTACAGGTGTTGAAAACAGCACTGAAAGAGTGAGCTGGTCCAGGTGAGTACCGTGTCCTCTCCATTACAAGTGGGCACCAAGCTATGGGGGTGCAGGTCACACGGAGTTGCATAACGGACATCAATGGGGAAGGGTTAGGAAAGCTATGGGGAAGGGTTAGGAAATTACTTATTGGTACAGCACACCAACATGGGTGAGGGAGACACCTAAAGCCCAGACTTCACCACTATACATGAAACAAAACTCCACTAGTATTCCCTAAAGCTATTGAAATTAAAAACAAAAATGAGTAATGGTAATACGAAGGTAGGTAACTGGACCAAGGTCATGTAACATCATGAGTAACAGAGCTGGAGCTCAGATCACGGGAATCAGGTTCCAGGGGCTGCTCGTGGAGCCCTCTCACCAGACTGAGAGGTTCAGACAGGTGCAGACACCCACACAGCAGGACTGTCCTCTTCCAGACATTGGGATGGTTAGAAGGGCCAGCCACCTAGCTCACCAGACCTGGCCCCAGCATCCATCCCCCCACTCTGCTCCCAGGATGGGGACAAGGAGCTCCCCGTCCTTCCAACCCCCCTTCCAGGTGCGTCCCTCACACAGGTCTCCAGACAAAGGACTTTTCACACCTGTGGAGACATCTGACTACAGGGCCAAATCTTATCTTAGAGAGCCCCCAAGTTCTTCAAAGAAGCCATTGCTTTGACCTTGAATAATCAGGCAGTAATGCACCCTTTTCAGGGTGGCACTGAGACTCTGATGAGATGCTGCATTTAAAGCTCTTAACACAAGCCCTGCACCCAGCAGGAGCTGGAGGGAGGCACCAGTGCTGACCGCTGTGCACTGCAAGCCTTCTGGGCATCCCGGCTGGTTTAGAGGAATCTAGAAAGCAGCCACAACTCTGCACACTCCCCTCCCTCCTTCCCCCTTCGCCAGCATTTCCGCCTGGCCAGATTTCCTTTATGCTCCAAAGCTTTGCGATAAAATCTAGAATTCCCTTCCAGGACCTGAAACTGCCCTAGCCATGTTGAATGTCCCGAAGGCAGGATGAGCTCTAATAACAGGCCTTAACTCTGAGCCCTGAGGTCAGGTCATGAAGGTTGGCCTCTTTCCAACCCACTCCTGCAGCCATCCTGCTGCCAGAGGGAGGCCTCCCAGCCACCTGCCGCCTCCTCCAGCCTATGTCCACTCAGGCCCCAGCCTCTGAGAAGTCCAGAGGATTCTCCCCAGCCCCAAGGGAGTGGATGGATCCCTCCAGGGGCTCCAGTAGAGCTGGACACTTATTAGAACAGGGGCAGCCAAAGTGACTTCCGTGTGCAAGCATCACTTCTGCAGCCTTTGTTTCTGCTGCCCTAAAGGAGGAGAAATGGGTGAGTTCACGCACTTACAGGGAAGATGAGCAAGAGCGGTGGGGAACCTGCACCCTTGGGGCCAATGTGGCTTTCTGGATCCTTGAGTGCATCCTTCTGATTGAATACAAATTTTACAGAACAAGTCCTTCTATTAAAAGGATTGTGCAGCAGAGAAACATGAAGATTTTCTTGCCTCCTTTGGTGCTTAAAAAAACAATCTTGAAATCAGAAGGCCACGGGTTCCCCAGCCTGGGTAGCTGTGCAGTCTTCAGCAGTGCTTGGCCTCTCTGGGCCTCCATTTCCTCATCTGCTGCTGAATGATGACTAAGCCCTGAGCTGAGCTGCAAATGCTCTGCCCTGGCGGGTGGCCCAGTAGGAGTCCCGGCCTTCCCCATGCCCTGACTCAGGCCTTGCTCCAGCTGCTGTTCAAAGCTCCCTTTCATGCCCTCCTCTGCCTGCCATCAGCACATTCGTGTGCTTTTCTGAGAATCGTCCCTTCTGTTTTGTGAAATGGGCAGCAAAGAAGGGCTACCCTCCCCTTGTTCGAGGAAGTCCTCCAGCCACGGGGCCTTTCCCCAGGCTCACGTGAAGGCTCCTCTTTCCCCAAGTTCCTGCAGGGGTAGCAGTTGAAGGAGCCAAGGAAATTTTATCCCAAAATATGACCACTTGACATAAAGTCTATTTTGAATCAAAGGCCATTCACTATCAGAAAGCGTTGGAAGGGGCTTTCCCTCTATCTGCATAAAACCAGACTGACCTGATGAGGGGGTCACAGCGGACAATTGACTTCCTTTCCTTCCACTGAATGCTGGCAGACCTGGCTCAAATCATTTAAAACACAGCACCTGTCTCTCAGTCAATCTGTTTCCCCCACCTATTCATCCTCCCCAGCAACCACTTGCTGCACCCACATTCCACCTTCTCCCCCTCCCTTCAAAAAGGTGTCTATGAAGGTATCTGACCATCACCAGACACTGGGTGGTCATGCTGGCCATGGTATTTGGAAATAAACATTTCTCTTATTAATCGGCCATAACTGTGAGTTGACCTTTCAGCAAACCTTCAGGGGGAAAAAGTCATGTTTCACCATGATCCCTGCAGGTCAACAGCCCCCCTTCCTCATTTCCCCACATTCTGCCTAGAGCCACAGCTGAGCAGAGCGGGAACCAGCCAGATCTTTCTTGAGGTCTCTCCGTTGCTGACCATGGCACCCCAGGAACACCCTGCCTGCAGCTCTCGTTCCCCTGACCTCTACCAGGACAGCTCACCTGGCAAGGCCCAGGCAGGCTGCTGTGCCCCAGCTGCCCTCAGCAAAGTGCTTGCGTCCTCAGAAGGTCTCTCCACCAGGGCATCCACTCCACTAAGCCCCACAGTGCAATGTACAAGGAAGGCATGACAAGCTCTCCCAGGACGCTGGACAGCAAGGAATCACTGGCAGAGAAATGCATTCTTTTTCCAATTATCTTTTAATCTTTCTGATTCCATTAAGAAGAAAACCTCAGGGCTTGTACTTGCTGATCTCTCTCTCTCTTTCTCTCTCTCTTTTTTTTTTTCTGAATAAGGGAGTAAACTCTGTGTTTAGTACACCAGGCAGACAGCTACATGAACTTCAAATTGAAAAACAAGTTTGTTTTGATTGTATATTATGGCAGGCAAGATTGGTTTCAAGTTTACAACACTTATACTTTTCCTTTCAAAAGGAATGTGTTTAAGTTAAAAAAAAAAAAAAAAAAAAAGAGAGTCACTTTAAAAGAAACCATCAAGTACACAAGAGGATGGTGTTACAAAGACTTGTCAAAAATTATAAAAGAAGGGTTCCAAAATTGACAACATGTTTTGGCTAAAAGACACATCATGGTAGTGAGAATTCTACTGGCTGGTGGCAGAGGTATTTGGGACACAGGGTTTCTTGATACAAGGTTAACAAGTACCCACAGAATAAGTTTCACCTATTCTTTCTCTGTCCATTCATGCATTCAACAAGTAGTTACAATTAAATAGAAAAAAAAAAACACTAAGACAAAAACATTACTGAACAGGAAGCTCTTTCCTGCACCAAGTTTGGGCTCCGGGAAGTTGGGGAAAGGGGAGAAGCAGGGGGAAGTCTAAATCTCAGTTGGTTACTGGGTGGCAGGAAAGGTCTGGGCTCATTGGCATGTGAGATGCAAGTGTCTGGAGACACTGAGGTCCATGCAGGGAGTGACTAGCTGCTCCTGCTGCATGAGCTTGTCAGAGTCGGCATGGTGCTCCCAGACACATCTGCACCAGTGTTGGAAGGTTAGATGGCCAGGTCACAGGTTGCCACTTATTAAAACTGTGTCCTAGGAAGACCATACCAACAGAAGTCAGAATCCTATAGATTCTGACCTCAGGTCTGATTTCACCTGATTGCTTGACCTTAAGCAAGTCACCTCATCTCCCCAGACCTCAGTTTTCTCATCTACAATAGGGCAGGATGGACAATATCTCTGCTCCTGGGGCTTTGGAGAGAATTAAAAGTAAGCATCTGCAAGGCAGGAACCGTGCCTGTTTGTGTAGAGGTACTGTAGACCCAATATCTGTCCCATGGTAGGTTTGCAATAATTTTGATGAGTTACTATATACAAGTGTCCAGCAAAAATGTCCTGCCTGTTGTAGGTTCTTAAATCTGGCAGGTTTCCTAACTCTCTTTCCCTCCACTCCAGCACCAGCACTTCCTGCAGGGAGAATGAATCCCTGGCAGGGACAACGGGGGAAGCTGGTTGAGGAGTTCAGTGGTTCTCTATGGATCGCCAGAGGCATACAAGTTGGCAGGTGGCTGGATGCTGGATCCAGCAAGTCACCTGTGTGTACGGCCAGCCCTCTAGATCTCCAAGCTCCAGCGTCATCAGTTTGCCCTGAGTAGAAGAGAAAGCTGTAGATGGAACCCTGTCCATGGAGTACAGAGAGGGAAACAATGGCTAGCAATAGAGAAAGGACAATAAACATCTTACGATTTTCCTTTTGAAATCCACTCCTGCCCGATATAAAGGGAAAAGCCCCAGGAAAGTGTGTGGAATTTCCCAATTACTCACCACTGCTCCTGCATTCTGAGCATCTGTAGCACTGAAAGGGGTCCCTTTGTTTTCCAGAAAACCAGACACATTCCTCTCTCCTGAGCTACAGCCACCCACGAGATGTGGGTCAAACTAGCTGCATTTTTCACGCTGCTTTGGAGCAGAGGGAATGAACAGTTTCTCCCTTGGGAATTTCTCCTCTATTTTTTCAACTGAACATAATCAAGCACCTTCTCGGACCAGGCATCATCTATGCAGGAGAGATCCAGGAAGCCACAGATAAACCAGAGAGACAAAGAAAGCCAGCAGGAAAGACCAATGCTCGGGAGGAGTAACCATTAATGCCCTGGAAAGGCAGAGGGGTGGATTAGTCTGGGTCCTCCAGAGAAAGAGAACCAATAGGTTATGAATAGATATGCAGAAAGAGATTTATGGTGAGAGATTGGCTCATGCACTTAAGGAAACAAAAATGTTTCATAATCACATCTGCAAGCTGGAGACCCAAGAAAGCCAGAGAAGTAGCTCAGGTCAAAGCCCACACCTGATTGCTTGACCTTAAGCAAGTCACCTCATCTCCCCAGACCTCAGTTTGGCCCCGGAGGGGCCAACAGTGTCCGAGTCTGAGTCCAAAGCTCTGAGAACCAGGAGCACCGATGTTCAAGGGCAGGAGAAGGTGGATGTACCAGCTTCAGAAGAGCATGAAAACTTGCCCTTTCCTCTGCCTTTTAGCTCTATCTGGGGCTTCAGTGGATGAATTGAATGAAGCCCGTACATGCTGGTGAGACCTATCTTCTTTACACAGTCTACTGATTGCAATGCTAACACCACTTCCCAGACACACCCGGAAAAGGTATTTTACCAGCTATTTAGACCTCCTTTAGCCTAGTCAACCTGACACCTAAAATTAAATATCACAAAAGACACACACGTATTTTCCAGCCTTGGCTTGCAAGAAGGAAGTGCTTCTGAACTGGGTTTTGTGAGATAAGAGAGAAAAGAATCCACCAAGAGAAGGAAGCAGCTTGTGCAGAGACCCAGAAGTGTGCCTTTGGTAGGGTGGAGGGCAACGAGGCTCAGTATAATTCAGCTTGGCTTTTCTGGAGGCAGGTTGTGGGGGGCGGGGGGAGAGGTGAGGCTGGAGAGGAGGTAGGGGCCAGCCTATGACCGAGCTCTGGGCAGCCATGCTGAGGGCAGAAGGGAACCACTGGAGGATTCTCAGCAGGGAAGAGCCACACTTGGCTTGGCTTTTCAGCATCTTTTGGCAGCAGGGTAAAGGATGAATTAGAGGTGTGACGTTATCGGCCAATTATAGCCCAAAGCTGGGAGCTTGGTGGTGTCCAGAAAAGGAGTGTCAAGAACCCAAAGAAGAGTAATGCCAATGAAAAGGGTGAGGAGGGTAAGGGATGTGAAAGAGTCCAGGAGATGTGCTTTCTATTCCATCTGCCAAACCAAAATTCAACTCCTTGAAGTCACGAACCACATTTTACCAATCCTTGTGTCCCAAGAAGCTGGCATAACGCCTTGCACAAATACTACATATACCCAGGATGAAACTTTGTTAAAGGATGGGTGGATAAATCAGTAAGAGAATAAATTAGTGAACGAACACGATCTTCCTCTGAAACTCCTCAGACATCACCCCATCACTGGTGTCTAACCAACACTGGTGATTACTTCTCACCTCAGCATCCCTCTAGGGTCCGTGGGGGCCCTAAAGAAGTGAAGACTGCAGAATACTTTGCTCATACTAGAAAATTCCCTCCTTCTACCAGAGAGGCCCAGCTGGAGGCCATGGGGAGAGGGAGCTCTGGGCAGGAAGCAGTGACCTGGCTGCTGTCCTGGCCTTGGCCATCTGCCTGCGGTATTTCCTGCAGGGGCACAGATGGGGATTTTCTGTGTGGTGGGATGGGGCCTGGACACGGGAGGCAAAGCAGGGTAGCAGAAGGTGACCTGAATCTGTGGTCCCTATCTGCTACTTAACTGCTGCATGATCTGAACCTCGATTTCCTTTTTTGAAAAATGAGATCAACTTCTCAAGAGTCTAAAGAGACAAGGCTAGCGAAGGAGCTTATTACAGACAAATTTAATCATCATGAGGTTTCATGTGGAAGCAGTTTAGCAAAATTACCTGAGATGTGGAGACTCAATTTTGTTATTTCTCATCTATGTGACCTTGGCCAAGGTGTGTAATCTCTCTGAACCTTAGGTTTTCAACTATAAAATGGAAAAACAGAGTGCCTGTTACAGCAGGCAGTTGTAAAGACCTGAAATGCGAGAATATACGCAGATGATATTGATCAACTGTAAAATGTAACACACCTCTAGGGAATTATAATATAATTGTTGTCGTATTAATCATAATGGAAAAGGCAATTTGATGACTGCTCCTCTTAGGGGATGATTATTTGGTAGTGAACACAGGTAGGCGTCCCCATGACTTTGGGACAGGCATGATAATTACCAGCAGTTAACATGCTCATGCCTTGATTTTCCTCATCAGTGGTTCAGGTAGCTGATACAATGTCTTTAAAGAGCTGTGCACTTCCTCTGATGAGCACATAACCCAGAGGTTATGAACCTCCTCCTCCTCCTCCCTCCTACAACCAGCCAATTACTTCAAGGGTTAAGGGTACATAGTAAGAACAATTGCAAGAGATTTATCTAGAACCCCTGCTTGGTGATTTGCAAATCACTTACCAGGGGTTCCTGATGCTGCAAGCACATGGTGGCAAGAGGAAAGACCCCTTCTTAGAAAAGAAATTAGAGACCAGGTTCTAGCCCAAGCCTTGGTCAGTATTGTTTGCTGTGAGATCTTGGGTAAGCCACTGGTTTCCCTGCATCTCAGGATCTTCAATGGGTGAAATAAGGTTTGGGTGCCAATGCTATCCTTGGCTCATGTCAAGCAACCCTCTTCCATGAGGGCCATACCCCTGGTGTAAGGGTGATCTCTTAGTTTATAGGATATTAGTCACCCCCTGAGCTCCAGTTAGCTCGGAGAAAAGGCCATAAGGAAAGGGTGAGGGGTCTAGATTTCCCCCAAGAGCTTAGCTAAGAACCCAGCAAACCCAGCAAGGTGGGAGACCTGTTTATATTGGAAGATGCTTATAAAGGTAGTGGCTAGTGATTTTTCTGACTTTCTTTTTCCTAGAATGCCTAGAAACTAACATCACCCTGGAAAAATCTGTGTCAACCCTCAAAATGGGAGATCTGACACAACTGAAACTGCCGGTTTGGCTCATGACAAATTCCAAGGAGAAGAAAATAAAATGAGAGAAAGAAAAATGGGGAAGTAGGGGGAAAAAATAGCTATAAGAAAAAAACAAGCAGCGGAAGCTGATGACCAAAAGGGGAACCAGAGTCTTGGTGTTTGGCTGCAAGCAGCGAAGATAAAACCATTACATTGCAAAACAGATCCGAGAAATGGGAATGAAGAGGATGCGGTTTGGGCCAAGATGGGAGAGCAGACCAGACTGGGAAGGACACAGGGGTCTAGTCTGGTTGTTGTGTCTAGATCCACTCTTGCCAAGACGCCTGGGAAAGCATGCTAGAAAGTCCAAACTGTGCTGGTGGTAGCTGCAGAAGACTGCTCTTCCACGCTTTGCTGTGCCCTGTTCTTGCACTACGACACTGGGTAGGTCATCTGGCTTCTTGGAGTAATGGCACCAGGGTCCCTGTTCTGCATCTTACAGGGCCATTGTGTATATGAAGTGAAATGATAGTAAGCACTATGCCCTGGGCACAAAGCCTCGTGTTCTGTCCAATGAAGAATCCCCAGAACCAAGATATTTCCTTCCTTTGAAGCTTCCTTAGAAGTGAAAAAGTAATGGAAACAACCAGTCTCAGAATCATAAAGAAATTCAGAGATGTATCAGTTCTCTTCTACAAATGAGAAGACAGCCAGCCATGCAGCCACAGTCCTACAGTAATTCAAAGGAGATGTCAGTCAGTTGGATCAATGCCCAGTGTGGTTCTGACCCAGTCAAAGCCCAGTAGCCACTTTCAGATTTTAAACGTTTTATTTTGATGAGGCCTAACTGTCCCCACCCTCTTAAGTGATTCATTGAGCAAACATATGCCTGATGTAGCGCTCATGACCAGCAGAGAGCTTATGACCAGCACAGACTAGGCACTGAATAATTGCTCATTAAATTAATGAATAAATAAATGGTAATGAATAAATAAATGAATTCCAGACCCTGTCCTGGGTACTAAGATAGATTTAAAGAACAGGTAGATTTTGCCTATCCTGGCATATATGTGGTAAAGAAGATGTGCACATATATAACCTTCAAAATTCAGGGTACAATCAATTGCTGTGCACCAGAAAAGAATAACATGTTAAGGGGACACAAAGGAGTCTGAAAAGACTTCTCAGAAAAGGGCCAGTTATTAACCCAGGCAAGAGAAAAAATGCATAAAAGGGTCATGTTTGGGGAAAGATGAGGAAATTGGTATTACTATAAGACAAGGCATTTGAAAGAAGTCATGGAAGAATCGTGGCCCAAAAGGTGCAGTGGAGCCAGGCCAGCCTCCTGATGTCCATTCTGAGGCACTGGGCCCCACTGCATAGACATGAAAGGCAGCTGAAGTAATTTAAGCAGAACAAATTGGTGGTTTGGGATAGATAAATTTGCCAAGAGTACAAAGAATGGACTGGATGGTAGTGCTGCTTTCTACAAGAAATGACACTAAACTGCTTTCACAGAGCTCAGATTGAGACAAGTCTTTGGGGATCAAGAAGAAGAAATTAATGCTGAGACACTTCAAAAATGGAATGTACAAATCTCAGTGATCAATTCTATGTGAAAGGTGGCAGGGAGGAAAATCCAAATCTGGACACCTGCTTTCTGCTGTGGCTGTGTGGGGAGGGATGTGGATCTGTGATGGGGAAGCAGATCTGGGAACGGCATGACGAGAGCTGGACTCCCAGAGGATTCCTCTGCCTGCCTTACACTCAGCAGGTGCCTGGCACGGCAGACACTCAAAGTGATGGCATCAAAGGGTGGCTTCAATCCTTTGTAGACTCCTGCCTTCCAAAGCCAAATGAATATACACATTAAGGGAAAATAATGCACCAATTTCCCAAGTCACTTTTAGGTAGGAATTTTACATCTGCCACAGGGGCCTATTACATTTTGGTTGAAAAACAATAGGAAAGAGGAAAGGAGAAATGCAGAAGGAGAAATGTGAAGGAAGGAAAAGCTCATTGAAGTTGAGTGACATTTGAGTGCAAGTGCCAGTGGACATATTGAAACATAAGTCTAGGGCAGCGCCTGTGGCTCAAAGGAGTAGGGTGCTGGCCCCATATACCAGAGGTGCTGGGTTCAAACCAGCCCCAGCCAAAAACTGCCCAAAAAAAGAGAAAAGAAAAGAAACAAGTCTAAAGCTCTAATCTGAAGAGTGATTTGCTGAGTTATGAGAGTGCTGAATGTGGGAGTTGTAGGATAAAGACTTTAAGCCCTACTACAACAGGGGCCAGGTGGATAAGTTAATGGACTGAAGTGGACAGAATAAAAGATAACAGAGAAATTGGAGCAAAGGTTGGGAAGCCTCCAATGAACATATGAGTCACCTAAAGGGACAGCTGCCACTCTGCATTCATGGATTGTTGCCATGTAGAAATGTGATACCAAATCTGATTCTACACAGCCAAACTAGAAATTCATACTTTGAAATGAAACATCTCCTGATTGTAAGTGTTGGCGATTGATTGCATTTGTTTTAAGTACTGTACAGGCCACACGGAACATGACTCCAGGCAAGAACCCGGTCTGGGTCACCAGTTTGCAAACTCTGGGGAAGAGCAAGAAAGGAAACCTTTAGAGAAGACCAGAATTAGGTTTTCTCTGGAATGGACAGAGAAGAAAAACAAGTAAAGACAGAACAGAAAGAAACAAGGAGCAGCATGAAGATGGAGCAGGGCCTGGACACGGAAGGAAGATGAGCAGAGTTGCCATGGCCATGATTTCAAGTTGGATCAGAGTTATGAAGAGTTGATTCTTCATACTAGGTAATGAGGACATCGCCGATAAGACGATAAGAACTTGGGTGGATTAATGGATGTAGGAGAAACATGGCAACAGGTTGAGTAATTAAATGAAGGTGAGAATGCAGAGATCATATGTGGAGACCAATCATTGAAACATGGTTTCAGGAAAAGAAAGAGAGAGGGGGAAGGTGGGGTGAAGAGCAGACATGAGCATGTCACTGGAAGGGGAGACTGGATAGAAGATGATGGAGAAGGCACACAGCTGAGGAAGAGCGTCAGTTTCTGGAGGAAGAGGCAGTAAACCGTCAAGGTTGAACCAGGACCTTCAACAAGAGTGCCTAGATCTTCTTCTGCATCAGCAAAAAAAAAAAAAAAAAAAAAAAAAAATGTCATCACATGAAGATGTGATCCTGGGTTGAACATTGAGGAAATTCTTGTCTCATAGCCTCTGGTTTCCCTGGGGAGTATGTCATCTCCTGAGAATGCCAAAGCATGAGACTGGAGCAGTTGACACACAGGAAAGAGTGAAGGTGCCAAATGCCACTGTGGGGCATGGAAGCAGGAAAGCACCAGGGGCACATTGATGAATGGCAGGAGCAGCCTCTTGTCATCCAGGACAGTGTACCTCGCAGCAGTCAGGGAAGTCAGAGGATCAGATGACCTGGATTGGGGCACGGAAGGGTAGAAAGAGTTGCAGGATTGAGAAAAGACATATCCAGGGAGAAGAGTGACCAACAGTGGCTGGGCTGGGAGGAAAGGAAGCCAGGCAGGGGCTGGAGGGCCTGCAGGGACTGATGCAGTAGATTCAGAGCTATGGAGGGGAAGGAAGATGATGGCTGTGGTCAAACAACCGAACTACTAAGTTGAATGCTAAAAAATGGAGAAGTTCACAGAGATGACAAAGCCCCAAGGGTGACCATGCAGTAAGGAGGCTGGAAGGAAGCGGTAATGATTTCATTTGATGAGGAACCCAGAGGAAGTTGGAGAACTTTCATTCCCTAAATGGTTCTTGCCCTTAACCTTCCCTCTTCTCACTGAGCCTTCCCTGTACATGGTGAGTGGAGTTGATCTGGCCAGGGAAGCCTTAAGATGGAGGGGAAGGAAAATAATCAGCAGACAGAAAAGAAGGCCTGGATTTCAAAGAACAAACATCCCTCCACGAGCCTGGCAGGGAGGGCATGAAGAAGACTGGCCTTGGCATGAGAACACCTGCATTTAATCCCAGGACCTTTATTTCCTGGCTCTCTTGCCCTTGTGCAACTCAACCTCTACACCTCAATCTCTCTGTCTACATAAAGCAGAAATAACAGCACCAGCCTCACCCCCACCGCGATGACCTGCTTGGATCACATGACTTAATGAATCACAAAGCACACATACGAAATGGCAGGTTTTGGCACCCCCATGCCTAGCCATTTCGAAATCTTTCCTCATTAACTAGAAGTTCTAGGAGATGTCAAGTAAATACTTCAAATTAATGTTTGTCACCATGAAATCAGCCCTGTATAATGATAAAGTTTGTGCCATGGTTTTAGAATGTAAGTACATCCTCCCTGTGTTGGGAACAGGACAGTGGATAAAAGTGGGCTGATGATGTAGCTGGGGCAGCAAACTAGCCACAAAATACAAATGTGTGTGTGCGCACGAGCATGTGCATGTGCGTGTGTGTGTGTGTGTGTGTGTATCATCTTCAGGGCAAAATCGTCCCTGTGTGTTTTATTATATTCAGTTAATCCCCAGGCTGTCCACGTTAGAAGCAAGCGAGTTCAGTAGTTCATGCTCCAACACCCCTCCTGAAGTCCTCACAGTGCCCAAGAACTTCGGGGACCTATTCAGGCAAGCTGATACATCCTACTGCCAAATTTTAAGCTAAGTGGGAGCTGGGTGACCTGACCCACCTTCAGGGACCTGGGCTCTTGCTGTCATTGCTTCTGTCACTTCCGGAGGGGTAACCGTGGGTCACTGTCCCCACACCACCCAAAGATTTTCCTGTTCCTTGCTTTAAGGTACCTCCTCCAGCCATGGCCACCATGTCCCTCGTGGGGTCCCAAGCTTGCAGCATCTTCACTTGCACTCATGGTTTTGGCTGTGGCTCTGGAAACAGGACAACTGCATCAACATAGTGGGGCTGGAAGGTCTTGCTGCCTCTACCCTAACCCACGGACTTCTCGGTGTAGGTGTAGAGGGCAGGTGACCAATCCAGTTGGCCCCCAGAGTCATGGCATCTAATAACTTTGGACTCAGAAGAAAAAGCCTCAATTGCTCTCCTCTTAGGAGTTCTCTTAATCCTCAAGCAAAGTTATCCATTTCCTCCCCTTCTCCAGTTTGTATAGCAAGAGATACTTAGAAGGGAAGTCTCGTCGACCACCCAAGTTTCATTTCTCCCATCTTCCAGGACAATGACAGCCTAGTTACACGTGCCTGCTTGTACTCAAGTAAGATTTCACTTCACTCAATGAAGTGTTTCCCTAGGGAAAAAGTAACCGGCAGTCTTGCTGGATAATGTTAAGATCTGGATCACCAGCCAGTTTCCCCAACACACACACCCATGGCTTCCACTGTCATTGACACTAGCTCTCTCTGTAATCCTGGGCAACTTTATTTCCCCACCTTAAATGAAGCAATGCAGCCTAACTTTTAGCTCTGGAATCTCTATGACACTTTCTGGCTCTGATTTTTCCCGGATTCATGCGTTCATCACATATTTATTTAAGTCTTGGTGGTAATGCTGAGGTCCCTGCCCTCACACTGTCTGACACTGACATGCCTGCTGTCCCCGTGTCATAACACACAGCTCCAAGGCGAACAATATGCTTGTAAAGTTTCTTCCATTACCCTGGCTACATTTCTGAGCAATAAATAAGTTGTAGAGCTAAATTATTTGGTAGTTCTTTGTTTTCTACTCCTTGCATTTAAATCAGAATTGCTCCTGCTTTGAAAAACCATTTCCCCTGAACTGCTCCCCCCACTAGAAAAACATCACTTGCATTTTTTATACATGTTCTCTCTCCAGACTCTACAGTAAAGGCAGCAGGAGCTTTTGAATGGAGCCACTTTGCTTTGTAGCTTGGGGCCCCACTGCCTATGGGCTGAAACTCTAAGCCAGGCATCCTCAAACTGCAGCCCGCGGGCCACATGAAGCGGTGTGAATTGTATTTGTTCTCGTTTTGTTTTTTACTTCAAAATAAGATATGTGCAGTGTGCATAGGAATTTGTTCATAGTTTTTTGTTTTTTTTAAACTATAGTCCGGCCCTCCAACTGTCTGAGGGACAGTGAATTGGCCCCCTGTTGAAAAAGTTTGAGGATGCCTGCTCTAAGCAAAGCAGCAGCTTTGGGAGACAGAGGAAGTTTCTCTTTTTCAGCATGCAACGTTTTGCAACCAAGAAGAAATAGATCATCCCCAAAGAAGAATCCATTTGGCCCCTGAAATCACTCTGTACCTTAGAGGTTTTCTAATCCCAATTCTCTTCCCAGGAGGCTCTCTCCTCCCCAAATTGGAGAAGTAATTGAGGAATCACTGAACCACAAGTCTTGCGTCTCTATTGATTCACCTTCTAGAAATCATTCTACAATTCAGATATCTGGGGGAAATGACTTGAGATTCTTGGGCTGCTGATGACTGATTTAAATGATGTTTATTGAGACCTTATTATATGGAAGATACTGCTCCAGGTGCTGGGATCCAGCATGGGCGGAAGTGCAGAGACTTCTAGGAGCCAAGAGCAAGGCTGAGAGTCACATGGGGTGAGGAGACAGGGAAGAGCCCAGCAGGTCCTGACCTTCCGGGAACAGCCAGCTTCTGTATGAGGAGCTGGGACTGACATGACCGTCGGTCCCAAACACAGCCTGGCAATCATCTGAGGGTGGGGGGGAGCATAGGAAAAATATAGCTTTATATAGAAGAAATGCAGATTGTGATTCAGGTTTTTGTCCACAGGAGAAGAGGGATGAAAAAGAGCTTAGGAAATTGAAACTTCACTGTGCATTATATGTATAATAAATAATAAACACATTTTCATAACAAGAAATAAGAGGGGAGGCTTACACTGGGCATTGGGACTCTATAAATTTGCTTCTTGGGCCTGGCATGTGCCCTGGGATGTCCCAGAAGATTGCAGGTCACTGGCCCCTAGAATGACATCTCTTTACAAGTGGCTTACACAGCACTGTTGGTTTATTACTTCATCCAAGTCTCATGACAAGGTTAGAAGCAGCCCTCTTACTAATCCCCCTTTACAGAAGAGGCCCAGAGAGGTCAAGGGACTTGCTTAAGACCACACAGCAAGACAGAGGCAGAGCTGGGCCTCCTGCCCTGGTGCTCACTGTCTGTGTCCCCTTCTGTTTTTCTAGGCCACCTCTTCTCTCTCCCTCCCTCCTGTTTCTTTCCTCTTATCTGCCTGGGCTTCCTCCTGTCAGTGACCCCCTGCCTGGCCAGCGTATCCCTTATTTCATGTACCCTGTCCTTCATCTCTGGGAGTCCCAAGCACAGCCTGGCAATCATCTGAGAATAGGGGAAGGGGAGCATAGGAAAAATACAGCTTTATAGAGAAAAAATGCAGACAGTGATTCAGCAGAAGTCTGGGATGAGGCCAGAACTCTGTTTTTGATAGGTTTCACTTAACTATTTGAACAACTAGTTCAAATGGATCATTTGAACAACTTTGCTAATCTAATAAAAGCTATGGACTTTGTCATGGACAACTTTGCTAATCTAATAAAAGCTATGGGCTTTGTCTCCAGAAAAATGTGCAATTACATATATATGTAAGCAACTCCAGATGGCTCTCAGAGCCTATACCAGAGCCCAGAGGAGAAGCCCGGACTAGACAGAATGAGCGGCTCACTTTCTCCCACACCTGATGAGCCTTCCTGCTTGCAGCCCTTTGAAGGTTGTTCTAACAGAGCTGTGCACCAGCAGGAGCCACCTTCCTGAGGAACTGGTTAGAAATGCACAGTCTCAACTCACACTAAACCTGCAGAGCAAATCTATACCTTCCAAGATCCCCAGGAGATGGCTAAGCATAGTCACATTTGCAATCTCTCTAAGTTAACCCCAAAACATGCCCCCCTCCTCTACTTTATAATCACCCAAGGTTCAAAATCTACCCAACCCTTGAACCTATCTTAAATGTACCACCATGAGCCTTCTCTGCCTGACCTAGCAATTATCCTGTGTCACTTGAATGACCCCTGCATGGGTGTCAAAAGAGTCAACGGAAAGCTATTAAAACACTGTTTTAATGTTTATTTCTACTCCATGTTATTTTCACAGTGTCTGTTTCCCTTATGCCTTCCCAGTTCAGCACCTTCACAGGGCACCTCAAATGTGCTCACCTGTCCCTTGCCCCCTCACCACACTGCTCAGGCCACCTTGCACAATGCAAACCCCAAATGGGGAAAGCAGCTTCTCCCGGACGTGTAACCCCAGGGTGCTACAGGGCAGCTCCCACTGCCCTTAGCCTACGAGTTTGCTTAGCTCCTACCCCTCCCACACAGCAGCCCACTACCCCCAGCACTCAGAAGCTGATCCACGTGGGCTGGCCCAGAACATTCTAAGGCACAAGCCCCCTAGACACCACTCCCTCGCCCCAACCAACCCAGGCCACTGTAGGAGAACTTTCTCTTTCTCTTCCCAAATGCCCTTCCCCTCTCCATACCCCTCCATATGTGGCTTCTTCTTGCAAAAAGACGTGGGGCAGATCCAGCCTGAGCACAAGGACTCCTCCATGCTGGACGCTTGGGGGAGTGCTGCTCAGATTTATTCCTAAGCCCTGTCAGACTTTCCACAATTGCTTAGTTTAGAGTCTCTTCTGGGAAGTAAGCTTCCTGGTGGGTGCCTTCTCCCTCCCCCCACAGCGGCCTCCTGCAGGGGGGCCTCTCAGGTGCAACTGTCTGAGTGCTACAGGGGACGGTGTGGCAGATGAGAAGGAGCACAACAGGGAGAAATGCACAAACAGGCACACAAATGCGGCCATTGGTATTCTGTCTCCACTTTCCTCTCAGGCTCAGTTTCCTCATTGGACTCAGGTCTACCTAGAGCTAAGAGCTGACCTGGAAGAGGGGCTCGGGAGGAATCTATTATAGAAAACATCCCAGGGTGAGTGCATTCTGTCTCCCAACAACCTGCGTGGAGGGGGTGCCGGTGCCGGCAAGCACAGGCAAGGGGCCTGCGCTAGGTGGGCAGGGCAAGGCCCAACACTTCTGATCTTTCTAGAAAGCTCAGTTTTGCTTCCTCTCCTCTTCACCCCTGACACTGAGTGGGAGTCTGCAGCGATGACCAAGGCACACCCGGAGAATGCTGGTGGTGAGGTCAGCCCACAGGGAGGAAGGAAGGAAGCATTATTCACCCAGATGAAGGTTTCCATGCCTCCATCTATGAGTTGATTGGGGTAGGGGGCCCAGGGGTGCTGAGGATTCTGGGGGGCATCAAACATTGACCCTCACTTCGCCACACACCCCCTCTCTGAGCCTTTCCTTTGCATGCCCCTCCTCACCCCCCGCAGAGCCCAACCCTGGCTTGTGCTGAGATGTTCCCAGCATGGCCCCGCGTGAGCACCCTGGCTCCAGGCCCAGCGTCCGGAATGCAGGCCCCAGCCAAATGGGCTGTCTCCTGCAGGATCCGGGAACTTCCAGAGCTGCCTCAGAGTGGGGATTTCCACTCTTTTCTCCCATCCTGTGCCTGACCTTCCATCTGGAGACAGCATCTCTTCTGGACAGAAGTGGGAGGCAGATAAGCTGTCATTTTCCAAAACACTTTCTTTACTCATTCATGCCTTAGCACTTTCCACATGTTTATTGTCTGACAAGTCACTTTGCAAAGATGACAACTTTCCCTGAAGTTGTCTAAGCTTCTAATGCTTAGATGTCTGACCAAGTACTCAGCAAAGCTGGGAAACTTTTCTCTATGACCATGGGCCAGTGGGTCTCCCTCTCTGGAAAGTGTCTTCCTCATATAGTAAGAGGAGATGGTACTACAGTCCTTCCATCTGACCTGTGAGTGATGGTGACATGACTAAGCCCAGAGAAAATAAAGATCTCAGCATCTTTCCCTTGGTGAGGGAAACCCCGAAGAATGCCTAGATGCCACAGGGAAATGGAATGCAGCCCTCCAAGTCCATGGTCAATGATGCACCGTGGATAAGAGGGTTTTCCATTAACATGGGAGAAAACTTCTTGGAAGTTAAGACAATAAGGTCAAGGAAGAAATGACTGTATGAAGTTGCATGGTCTCCTGTCCTGGAAATATTTTATTCATTTGATAAGAATGGAATGAGCCATTGGTGAAGGTCTTAGCCAAACAGGAAGGTTTCAACACTTGTTAGGGAGACAAGGGGTCACTAGCAAGATTCAGACAGAATCCTAATAGGCTCCCTGGGAGGTATGAGCAAAGCAGGGCTCAAGGTGATGAGTTCTCTCTTTATTCTTTCAGCCTTTTTGTAATTTCACTCAAGAGTCTGAAATGGCCCCTCCACAGAATCTGCTCTGGGATTCTCTAGGAAAGCACCATCCCTCAGGGAACATCAAGGCTCATGCCTCAGGGGAGGGGTTTGGGGAGAAGCAGAGGTTCTGGAATGAGAATGTCCCAGGTGGGAGTCTCAGCCACACCTTGAGATCCTGGTTTGGTTGGCTTCTTCCTCAACCTAAGGAAAGTTGGGTTGTTTGGCGGTGAAGTGGTGCTGGAAGGCACATCAGCAGGGTGCCTGGCTGAGGGTGAGTGCTGAATTGTGCCATTCCCAACCCTCACTGTGAGCAAAGCGCAGTCATTTGTTTAATGAACCCATTTCTCATTATAACTGTAGTTATTGGCAGGTGTTCTCTTCCAAGAAGCTGAGTGCATTTACAGCTATTGCCTCAGCCACCCTGGATGAAAGAGAGCTCCTGATTTTCCATGCCCATTAGGCAAGGGCACGCCAGACTCAGAAAGAGAAGGCAGAAGGTTTAGGGGTGTGGTCTAAAGGCTTGGGGCTCCGGGCTTGGCTCGGCCAAAAATACACTTCAAGGGATCCTACCATATTTGTCACAGAAGTTGAGTGAAAGGAACACTCAAGTCTTTTAGCTGTTTTCATTCCGATTCATTTTCTGAGGAAACCAAAGACAAAACTGCAGAAAAAAACCAGACATTCCAATTCCCGAAAGACTGTGCCTCTTTTCAGTCATGCTCCCTGGAGATCAAGAAAGAAGAAGGGAGAACATGGGAGGGTGGAGTGGTGGGGGTAGTGGGGTGGTGGTAACATTTCTGGCCCTTGGCTGTGCTAACCACAGGCTCCTCACCCCTGGTGACTCCACCACGGGGAATGTTTCTCCACCCCCCCTTTAGCTGTCAGCTCTCCTGTAAGATGCTAAGGACAGAAAGAAAATACAGACATAAGGTCAGGCAGCCAGCCGGAGGACTGGTGAATGTCCCCTTCCAGAGGTACATCACTGTGCAGACACCGAGGCTGGGCTGCCTGGGTTCTGCCGGAGGGGACCTTGGGCCAGTTATTAGACTTGCCTCAGGTGCTTGACCTATAAAATGGGACTTAACCAGCCTATTCAGAGAGCTCAGGAATTTAAAGACTTAACCTTTGTAAAGCACTTAGAATATTCCAGATACAGAATAAACACTCTGTAAGTTTGACAGAGGCACTTCCTCTGCAGTACTACATGATATAGGTGGTTTCTTCCAAGTCTGAAAATTCCAAGATGCTTAGAATTCAGTTCAGTGTTTATAAAACAGCACAGCTCTGCTCGGTGTCCACTGCGCCGCCACCTTATATCTTAGCAGACAGGTGGATATCCTGTGCTTTGGGGAGTCTGCCAAGGCTTTAACCCTTCCTGACTCGAGTCCCTTGGACTGGCACCTGCAGGTGGGCCAGCATCAAGTGGGACATGCTTTTATCTGCCTAGTGATCTCAGTTTTCTCACTGTCTTTTCTGCAGAGTTTTCACTTCGGAGAAAACAGAATACTTAAGAATAACCCCCCCCCCCCCCCCTTCCCTTGGTTTCAAAAGTGAATGGAAAACGTGCCTGTCCAGACTTGCCACTTCCCTCCCCTACTTCCTGGAAACCTCCCAGAGAGAGAGCTGGACTGGCTCAGCAGATTTACAATTCCACATTCCACTGCATCATTCATTGAAGATGCTGCCCTGGCCAAGCCCTCCCTCTGGGATCCACCCTCTTGGCTTTTCAATAAAAGGCAGTAGCAGAGCCTCCAGAGGAGCAGCGAGGGGCGCAGACCAACCTAGAAACCTCCAGCTCTCTCACTGAAGCTCAAGCTCACCAGAAACTCCCGCCACGCTCACCCTCACCTCAGCCCTCCAGCATGAAGGTCTCTGCAGCCCTCCTGTGCCTGCTGCTGGCACTAGCCGCCCTCAGCCCCCAGGGCTTTGCTCAGCCAGGTGAGGCCCCTCCTTCTTCCCCTTAGAGCACAAGGACCCCCTCTGGGTGATCATGGCCCCTCCTAGCAGAAGGCGAACCCACAGTCTCACTTCCACAGCTGCTTTTCCAAGATAAGGCTACTCAGAGGAGGGCAAGGACTGAGTCCCGTCTCACAGCTCTGCTTCTGGGCTGAGCCTGAGCTAGAAGTCCAGCTGTGGACTCCAGTCCAGCTTCTCTCAGGACTCCAGCCCTGGGAACAGCCTCAGTGCTGTTAAACTGCCCCACCTGCTTCCAGCAGAGTTTGGGGACTAGAGTGATCGAAGAGAGGGGGCTTTAGGGGGTGGGTGTGCAAGCTGTCTCCAGACACAGGGGAAGGAAGAGAAGGGGCCCAGAACCTGGTTTGTGCTTCATTCAGCCCAGATCTGGAGACAACAGGTCTGCCGTGGGGGTGGGTGTCAGAGAAACTCACAACCAGGGGCATATTGCTCAAAGCCTAAAAGGGGGCCCATAGCTGGGGTCCCCAGTGGCCCTTCCCTGGCCCTGATAGTTTGGACTATTAGCTCCTCTAATTTACCCTAATTTTAGCAACTCCCCTTTCTCTCTGTGCATTGTCAGTGTCAAGTACCCATTTATAGCACAGGAAACTGAGTCAGTGGGTCCAAGATCACATTCCAGCTCTGAAGTACAGGCAGATATAACGGGATTGAAGGGGCTGTCCTTTTCTCTGTGCCTCCGCTTTGCCTCTCCTTATGACTCTTTTCTATTTTGATTAAATCAAAAGAATCCAGCTGATCCTAAAATGTTTTTTTCTTTGTGGTTTATTTTCCAGATGCAGTTAATACCCCAGTCACCTGCTGCTATTCATTCTCAAATGGGAAGATTGTATTTAAGAAGCTGGCAAGCTACAGAAGAATCACCAGCAGCAAGTGTCCCAAAGAAGCTGTGATGTGAGTTGACCACACCAACCATCCCTGGTCCAAAGTTCTTCCTCGGGGAGCAGAGGAATTCGTTCACAAACTCACAGTCAGAAAGTTACACCATCTAACCCAATATCCAAAGCTTCTCAAAAGGAAAATAGGACCAAGAGGGAAAAAGTGACTACTAACATTGCACTCTATCTGGGTGCTTACTCAGATGATCCCGATCTCCTTAGGCTGCAGTCAGGATGGCTTCACCTGGGACACGTATGGGAGCAGCTTGCTTTGGGTTCCATCTTTCCACCTGCTTCCCTTCTCTAGCGCCTTTGGCAGCCCCCAGGTGTAGAAGAGGCTGCACTTGTAGGCTGAAACGTCATCTAACTGTCTCTTCTCTCCCCACAGCTTCAAGACCAAACTGGCCAGGGAGATCTGTGCTGACCCCGAGAAGGACTGGGTCAAGGAATACATTGCCCGGCTGGACAAGAAAACCCAAACTCCATAGCCTTTGAACACTTACCCTGCAACCCAAGAATCTACAGCTAATTTATTTTCCCCGGTTCTCCCTAAATACCCTATTTTATTTTATTATAATTTCACTTTCTGTGTTAATATGAAACATAATTCCTTACGTAATGCTAATCTTATTTAAGTTATTGGTGTTTTAAAATTTTTCTTCTGTGATACTAGTGTTTTGTTTTGTTTTTTTACATGAAGACTTAGACAAATTGCTTTTCTTCTGTGAACCCCAATTGAGAAGTTTTGCAGGCTCCTGCAAAAGATCGTTAATGCAGTGACTTCTCATTTTTAAATTCCAAGGCACTGCTTAAAAATATTATTGTGGAAATGAGCATTATGTAACTACTAAATAAAAAATATATATTTTTGTACAAAACCTGTCTTCTGGTGTTTTCTTGAAGGAAATCACAGTTGAGAGTATGAGCTTGGTGGTGGGAGAGAAGGATGGTTTCAGATGGTGGATTCACGTTTTAGAGAAATGGGAATGTGGATTGGTCCTGTTTTTTTCTACTGGATGGTTTCATCTGAGTGTCCACAGGAGAACCTTTAGGACCAGGCCCAGTCAGGTACTATAGCACTTTCATTCTAGTCCTCAACATTAACTGCCCAGATCCCAAGCACTCTGGTCACCTGTTTAGCAAGGGCCTCATCTTCCTTCCCTTTCTTGTGGCCTCTAGAAAAATCCTCCTTGCCTAAAATTCTTCCCACAATTCATCACAACTGCCCCCTTAGCTGGACTATTCACCCCCAACCTGTGCCCATCTGATTAATCCTCCAACCTGGAATAATCCAGACACGGTAGGTCTTAAGAAATGAGGGAAAACTTAGTCAATAAGAGGATTAAATTAAGTTTTGTTGTTTTTTTTTTCTTTTTTTTAAGACAGAGCTGACTATGTCACCCTTGGTAGAGTGCTGTGGAGTCTCAGCTCACAGCAACCTCAGACTTTTGGGCTTAAGCGATTCTCTTGCCTCAGCCTCTCCAGTAGCTGGGACTACAGGCACCTGCCACAACACCTGGCTGTTTTTTTGGTTGCAGCTGTCATTGTTGTTTAGCAGACCTGGGCTGAGCTCAAACCCGCCAGCCCAGCGGGTTGGGGTATGTGGCTGGCGCCCTACTCACTGAGCTACAGGAACCAAGCCTAGATTAAGGTTTCGTAGAGTGGATGACTTGAACGTAACCTTGAGGAATGTACAAGGTTTTTCTAGAAAAACTGCAGAATTGTTAAGAAAAGGAGAAATACCTGGAGGCACAAATGACAATGATGTGTACATCCGTGAGGTTGGAAAACAATCATGTAGGAGCCAGGGTCTACGTCTGTCAAGGGATGCGACATTTAGAAAGGAAGTTTGGATAAAGTCTGTTGAAAGTTCGGAGGGAGTTAGTCCTCAACTTCATAGGTTAAAATGAAACATTAAAAATCTTTACTCTAGTGAGGAAGGATGTGCCATTTTCAGAGGTTCAGAGATGAGTTTCAGGAAGTGTAACACATTGGCTTCATGCAGACATTGAGAAATAGGGTAAGTGAGGGCCTACTACTATGGTCCAAGCAATGATGAAGGCCTAACTATGGAGCCTAAGAGGCAGCACTGGATAAGAACAAGCTAGGGAGGTGACAAACTACACGTTGTCAGTGGAGAAGGACCTATGATTTCAGATATGGAAGCCTCTTCTTCAACCCACACTGTAAAGGAACAACTTCCCTGAGCCAGAACATAATTCCCTCTATCACTAGCCCCCATCCCAGTCCCTGGAGCCTGCAATCAAGCATTTTAGCAGATGGGCCTCCTTTTCCTAAAGGTCCATCTGGATGTCATTCCCCTGAATGACAAATGCCTGACCTGAAAGGCATTGGGTATGCATGGGCGCCCAGACAGCCCTTTCACTCAGGAAAATAGACCTCTTACCCTATTGAATAAACTGCATAGTTCTCAGCTTTCTGATCGGTGCAGAAATGATCACAGTATCAGGCTAGTCCGGGCAGTGCCTTTGGCACCATCCGGTGCTGGCAAGAAAGACACTTGAGAGGTTTAAATCCCAGAGTTGGTACTGATTGGCTATGCCAGCCAGGTTAAGACAGATATTCTGGGGAAGGGAGGGGGGAGGTTTGGGTGGAGGGAGGGTGATGGGTTGGGCCACATCTATGGTGCATATTTTTATCTATAATAAAAAATAAATAAATAAATAAATAAAAGACAAAGGTTAAACGCAAAAAAAAAAAAAAGACATATTCTGAGTCTTCATCAATAACACAGGCCAAAGATGTGCTACAAACAAATTTGGGGACTTATCTCTTGGGAAACTTCTATTTCTACCCTCTGGAGCCGGAAACAGAGAGAGGAGATTCTGTTTCTATATTCATGAGAAGTCCAGGGTCCTCAAAGCAGGCTAAGGAATTCCTTTGAAGCTCCAAGTGCCTGGATACATCAGTTAACAGACAATGTATTGATGGCATTTATAAAACTCACTGACCCTCATTCCGGGTCAAAGGGACCTCCCTGCCCCTCCTCCACCCCTCCAGTCCTCAGCCTTGATCACCAATCAGAGATGAAATCTCAAATTACAGTGAATGCCAACAGGAAAAAAGAAGGTGGAGTACAGATGAAGGAGACTGATCACACAGCTTGCTGAGCAGTGGTCCCTCCAATGCCAGGCAGACTTGAGGCAGCGGGGTCTCCTCTGAGAGGAGGGCAGGCAGAAAGAGGGGAGCGTTCATGTGCTCAAGCCCCAGAAGAATCTGTCCACCCTTTCGGGCCACATCTATTCATTTTCAGGAAATCTTAAATCCGTATTTTTTTTCCAACCAAGCCTGAGATTTCTTGCCGCTTACATGATAAAACTAGATTCAAGGCATTGGCAGTGTTGAGACATTCTCTCAGGAGAGGCTGCCAATCTCAATGCATTCATTTCCCGTCACTGCCGAGTCTGTTCCAGGAAATTTAAACTTTTCTATCATGTTCAAAATTCTCCCAGACCCTGCCCACTTTCCAATTCCAAAGCCATTTCCACATTTTTAGGTGTTTGTTACAGCAGGACCTCACCTCTGGGTACCAAAGTCTGTATTAGTTTCTTACTGCTACTGTAACAAATTACCATAAACCTAATGGCTTAAAATAACACAAACATGTGGTCTTAGAGTCCTAAAGGTCAGAAACCCATAAAGGGTCAGTAGGGGTACATTCTTTCTGGAGACACTAGGGAGAATTTTTTTTAATAACCTTTTCCAAATTCTAGAGGCTACCTGCATTTCTTGACTCCCAGTCTCTTCCCGTATCTTCCGATTTTCCCGTCTCTCTCTCTCCTCCCCATCCCCACTTCTATAATCATATCTTGTCTCTAATTCTGATTTTCCTGCCTTTAGCTTAAAAAGTGACTACATTCTGATTATATGGAGCCCACCTGGACAACCCAAAATAATATCTTGTTCTCAAGATTCTTAAGTTAATCACACCTATAAAATTGCTTTTGCCATGGCAGGTAACATATTCAACAGGTCAGAGGGATTAGATAAGGGTTAGAGCATCTTCAGGAGGACTCATCGTACAGACAGGAGTCAGGTGAAGATGGACAATGGCCAGCCAGGCCTGCAATGAGGCCTTTGAGATCTGGACCTGGTTTGGTGACTAGATTGTCAGATAACTTTGTGAAAGTCACCTTTCATCCACGGGTTCATAGGTTATAATCTTTATTTATGCACTAAATGCTTCCTAAGTTGCCTGTACATTAAAGTCACTTGAGTTCTTTCTAAAACATCAGTACACCTCCAAAGACGCTAATTTAGATTGCTGGAACAGGGAAGGCACCCCTTCTCATTGTTGGATTTCACAAGTTACCTGGTGCACAGACGAGTTTGAGACCCTGTGCTCCTCAGCTGTCTCACATTCAGGTTATTGGAGTTGACAGCCAGTCCTCTGACCTCTGACTTGGGTTTTAATAGTGTCCTTTATAATCAGGAGTCAAAGGGAATACAAAGTCCAGAAATTTAGGACCTTATGCAATTTGAGATACCAGTTGTTTCACCATCCCAAGCAGTGAGATAGAATTTTTCAAAAGGCCTCAAACAACAACATATCCACAAAACCCTTTAGTTGGTTAAGGTGGCTTAAGGAGGAGAGTGGATTAAGAATGCAGCATTCCCATTCTAGCCCGGGAGCCTCTGCCTAAAAGAGAGTCGTGGGTCGGGTGTGGAGAAGCAGAGGAGTCAGCAAGGTACTACACATGTCTTTACTGCTAGATCAGAAAGGTACCAACAATTATTTGAGGAAATGTGTTGCTGAGAAAATCTGAAGCCAAGACAGAAAAAGGCTTTGATTGTTTGAACTGTAAAACAACTTACAAATCTTCCGTGAGCTACAGACAGGAGAAAATGGCCACCAAGGGAGGGCATGCCTTCCAAGTTACACTTCCATTATGGCCAAGGAGAAGAAATAGACAAAAAAGAACCTCAAAGAAGGTGGATGGAGGGCCCTGGACAAGCCAGGTCCTCCTGTGAGAGGGATTAAAGCCCCCAGAAGAGGCCCTTCCAATGTCTCCCCAGAAGTGTATCAGAACTGCTGTAAATCACTCACGGACAGGGGTCTCCCCGTCCTCTTGGGCAATGAGAGTGTTTATTGCAATTGTCCTGTTCTTATTGCCTTGTACATGGGAGTATAAATCAAACAGATAAGTTGGGTTTTTTTAAATGTACCATCACTCTTATGAGGCTTCATTATCTGTTTTTTTTTTTAATTTTTAATATCTTTAAATTGTGGTAAAAAACATATAATACAATTTATCATATTTATTATCTTTAATTGTATACTTCAGTAGTGTTAATGTTAATGGACGTACTTCGCATTGTTGTGAAACAGACTTTCAGAACGTTTTCATCTTGCAAAACTAAAACTCTACACACATTAAACAATGGGTAAAAACCATATCCTCTTGTCCAGCTCCTGGCAACCATCATTCTACTTTCTTTTTTATCAATTTGTCTATGTTAGCTACCTCATCTAAGTGAGATCATACGATAGATGTCTTTTTGTGACTGGCTTATTTTATTTAGCATAACATCCTCAATTCATCCGTGCTGTAGTATGCACCAAGAGTCTCTTCCTTTTTAAGACTTAAGAATATTGTCCATTGTGTGTATATACTACATTTTGTTTATTCATTCATTCAACAGTGGACAACTGGTTTGCTTCCAATTCTGGGCTATCGCACATAATATCACACAAATAACTCTTCTGGATGCTTTCAATTATTTTAGATATATACCCAGAACTAGGATTTCTAGATCATATAGTAATCTTATTTTTAATTTTTTGAAGAACTGCAAAACTGGTTTCCATGGTGGCCGCACCATTTTACATTCCTACCAACAGTACACAAGTGTTCCAGTTTCTCCACAACCCTAATCAACATTCATTATTTTCTGTCTTTGTATTAGCCATGCTAATGGGGTTGAGATGGTGCTTCACTATGGTTTTGCTTTAGACAATACAAATGATTAGCAATGCTGACTGAGTATGTTTTCATGTGCTCATTGGTCATTTTTACCTCATCTTTGGAAAAAAAATCTGTTGAGGTCTTTTGTCCATTTTTAATCTGGTTATTTGCTCTTTTGTTGTTGCGGAAGTTCTTTATATCTTCTGAATATGATTTGCAAATATTTTCCCTCATTTTATAGGTTGACTTTTCACTCTGTTGATTGTGTCCATCATGCATAAAAGTTTTCAAGTTTGAGATAGTCCTATTCATCTAATTTTGCTTTCCTTGCCTGTGCTTTTGGTAGCATAGCCAAGAAGTCATTGCCAAATCCAACGTCATGAAGATTTTCCTTTATGTTTTCTTCTAGGAGGTTTATAGTGTTAAGGTCTTTGATCCTTTTTGAGTATATGATACAAGATAAGGGTTAACATCATTCTTCTGCACATGGATATCCAGTTTTCCCAACATCATTTACTGATGACACTGTCATTTCCCCATTGAGTGGTCATAACACCCTTGTCAAAGATCATATGGGTGTCTACATGAGAGTTTACTTCTGAGCTTTCTATTTTATTTCATTGGTCTCTGTCTTTACTACAATAACACCCTATTTTGATTGCTGTACCTTTGCAATATATTTTGAAATCAGGATGTGTGAGACCTTCAAGTTTGTTTTTCTTTTTCACAATTGTTTGGCTATTTGGGGGTTCCTTGATACTCTACATGAATTTTAGAATGGATTTTTCTATTGTTTCAAAAAAATGCCATTTGGGATTATGATAGAGTTTGCATTGAATCTGTAGATCACTTGGAGTAATATTTAATAGGTAAAAACTGAAGAAAATAGCAGATCAGAACACTCAAGGCCAAAATGTAACAAAGGTGGCATTGTTTATTATGACACTTGGCTGCAAGTGAGCTAAGATCTAAAGGATGCTAGCTGGGATTTAAGGATGGAGACTGGTCTTATATACCTGGCTGAGGGCAAGTTGGTATCTACCAAGGACCACCAAACTTGTTCTCATCAGGATATCAAAGATGTTACCTCATATGGGGCTTTCCTGGCAGTTTCTTCTTACCAGAGAGTCAGCATGTTTCTCTCAGGTGGGTCTGTAATTGAGCTGGTCTGTAATCAGCCAGTGCAAGGATGTGCAGAGCCTGCAGTATATCTTTCTCTTATCTGAGTTATGTCCACCTATAACAGTCTCACAGAATGGCTTTCCAAGATGGAGTTAGTTTGGCCAACCTAACAATATTGACATGTTAACAATATCAAGTCTTCCATTTCATAAGCATGGGCTATTTTTCCATTTATTTATATCTTCTTTAACTTTTTTTAGCAATGTTCTATGGCTTTTATTGTTCAAGTCTATCATCTCTTTGGTTAAATTAATCTGTAGCATTTTATTCTTTCTGATATTGCAGATTTGATTGTTTATTAGTTTCCTTTTCAGATTGTTCATCTTTAATGCACAGAAGTGTGACTGATCCTTATGTGCTGATTTTGTATCCTGCTGTTTTGCTGAACTTCTTTATTCGTTGCAATAGGTATTTTCTGTATGTGTAATCTTTAGAGTTTTCTACATATAAAGCCATATCACCTATAATGAGAGATAATTTTACTTCTCCAATTTGGATGCTTTTACATGTGTTTATTTTTTCATGTTTGATTTCTTCAGCCTGGACTTCCAGTACTATTGATAAATTTAACAGAAGTGGCAAACACAGGCATCCTTTCCTTAGAGAAAATATTTTCAGTCTTTCTCTATTGTGGATGTTAGCTGTGGGCTTTTCATATATGGCCTTTATTATGTTAAGGTAGTTTTCCTCTATTTCTAAACTATTTTCCTAGTTTGCAAAATTGCTGAATGTTCTTATCATGAAAAGATGTTGAATTTTGTCAAATACTTTTTTTTTTGTATCAGTTGAGATTATAATGATTTTTTTCATCCTGCTAATATGGTATATCACATTGATTATTGTATATTGAATTATCCTCCCATTCCAGAAATAAATCCTACCTAATCATGGTATATAATGTTTAATGTGCTGTTGAATTCCATTTGCTAGTACTTTGTTGACGATTCTTGCCTCAATATTCATCAAGGATATTTGCCTGTAGTTTTCTTGCAGTGTCTTTGTCTGGCTTTGATCCTGGGTATCACTGGCCTCATGGAATAACATTGGAAGTGTTTTCTCCTCTTGAATATCTTGGAAGAGTTTGAGGGGTATTGGTGTTAAATCTTCTGTAACTATTTAGTAGAATTCTCCCGTGAAGCCATTGGATCCTGCGTGCTTCTTTGCTAGGGTTTTTTCATTACTGATACAATCTCTTTACTAGTTATAAGTCTGTTCACACTTTTTATTTCTTCATGACTGAGTGTTTCTAGGAACTTATCCATTTATTCTAGATTACACAATGTGTTGGCATACAAGTATTCTCAGTATTCTCTAATAATCATTTTTCTTTCTGTAGCTTAGTAATAATGTCCTCTCCTCCATGTCTGATTTTAGTTATTTGAATCATCTCTTTTTTCTTCCCAGTTAATATAACTGAGGGTGGGTCCTTTTTGTGGATCATTTTAAGAAACCAACTCTGAGAGTTGTTGGTTTATTTCTTTTTAAAAATTCTTTGTTTTATTGATTGCTGCTGTAATCTTTATGGTTCTCGTCCTTCTGCTAGTTTTGGGTTTACTATGTGCTTTGTCTGGGTTCCTCAGGGTATAAAGCTAGACCGTTGATCCGAGATCTGTTCTTTCCTAACATAAGCATTTACAGCTGTATACTTCCCACTTGGCGCAGCTGTCTCTGTATCCCATAAGTTTTGTTATTTTGCATCTTAAACTTTTTTTATTTTGAACAACTTGTAAACTTATAGAAAAGTTGCTAAAATAGTACCGAGGGTTTTGTATGTTCCTCACTTAGCTTTCCCTAATGCTAGTTAGCACTGTACTTCTTCATGTGGGGTAAACCTTGCTGTTTCTCTCTTCCATGTGCCTTCTTCAATAAGGGATCCCCGTTGAAGGGACAACCTGACTGGGTCGTGCCATCCTCATAGTTAAGGGGGAAGTGAGAGCCAGGGTGGAACCAAGAGATGGCTATTAACTTCCACTCAGAGATGGCATATGTAACTTCTACATACATCCACTTGGTGAAAGCTAGATTATTGGTGGCACACAGAGAATGTCCTCAAAGGGATAAGTGAGTAAAATCCCACTGAGACCCAGAATATTTCTCTTCTCCAGTTCTTGTAGGACTTCCATGATTTGCCTGTCCCCTGTTTTTGGGCTACTCATCTTCCCCGTGCTCAGTGCAGTATTTCCTAAAGGTCAAACCCTTCCTCCTCAATCTCAGTCTGAGTCCCTTCTCAGTATGTTTGTCCACTACTCATGATTATTTCCTAGTGTTAAATAATAGTGGCTAACTGAGTGCTGTGGTCTGGGTGTTTTCATTGCATATTTCATATGTTCATTCATTCTTCACAACAACCAAGAAAAGAAGGTACATGTATCATCTCTGCTTTTATAGATGTGGAGACTGAATCACAGATAGAAGAAGTAGCTTGCTGGTGGTCATGCAGGCAAACGAGGCAGTGGCAAAGGCAGTCATTCTCTTGAACATCATTTGACTGCCTCTTTTGGGATGTACAGCAGAAGCCTTTCCCTGCCTCCTATTTTCCAAGAATTTCTGGTCCTTGTCCAGATAATGCAGAAAACTATGGCTCAAAGGAAACTTCGTGCCAACAAATTCATAACCAGCACATGTCATGGCAGAATAAGACCAACTCTAAATCTGTGCTCTTGGCAAGCATTGCCTGTCAGCCATACACCATGAACTCCAACCCAAAGGAAGGTCCCACAATTCTAAGACATCTCTCTGGGATGCCCTCACTGGTACAAAGGAGTTGAGACTTAAGTAGAATCTTATCTTGAGTCCCTTCAAATTCAATACAGACCCTGTTAAATGCAATGTGGTATCCTGGATTGAATCTTAGAACAGAGAAATGACATTTTTAAAAAAGAAAAGGTACAATCTAAATAAAGTATGATGTTTAATAGCAATGCATCAATGCAAGTTTCCTAATTTTTTACACATGGACTATGGCTATGTAACATATTCACAATAGGGGGAACTAGGATCATCCAGTCTGAGGAACAACAAAAACAACAAAAGAATAAATTAAAATGAGCAAAGTCCAGGGATCTGTTTGAGTGACACCATCCTATGCACCAACAAATGCATGATGAGGTGTCAAGAGGGCAGGAGGGAGAGAAAGGAGAAGAAAGAATCTTTGAAGAAATGGTGACTGAAACTCCCTAAGTTTGGTGAAAGGCATTGATTTACATTACATTCACAGCCAAGAAGCTCAACAGACTAAAGTAGATTAACTCAAAGAGCTCCACATGGATATATATCATAATCAAACCATCAAAAACCAAAGCAGCGAGGATTTTTAAAGTCACAAAAGAAAAGTTATTCATCACGTACAGGAATCCTCCATAAGATCAACAGCTTATTTCTCATCAGAGAGGCCAGCAGGGAGTGGCACGATATGTTCTTTTGTTTTTTAGTATTTTATTTTGAAATAATTTTACTTACAAAAGAGATGTAGAGATAGTACATAGAATTCCAATATGCCCTTCACCCAGTTTCCCTTGCTGTGAACATGTTCCATAATCGTGGTACAAATATAAAAATAGAGAATACTGGCTACCCTCTAGCACCTGGTTACCACCACTTAATTTTCTGTTTCTGTAGCTTTGACTATTTTGCATTCCTCATATACATGTAATAATACTATATTTGTCGTCCTATGACTGCTTTCACTTAGAATAATGTCCTCAGGATTCATCCATGTTGTCACCAATAAAAGGAGTCCTTCTTTTTTTAGGGCTAAATACTATTCCATTGCATGTATGTACCACATTTTCTTTATCCATTCATATGTTATTGACATTTGACTATTGTGAAGAATGTTGCTATGAATGTAAGAGTTTAGTGGAATGCCATACTCGAAGTACTGAAAAAAATCAATCAAGAATTCTATACAAGGCAAAACTACCTTTTTCAAAAGTGAATTAAAAATAAAAAAAAAAAAAAAGAGGCTCAGCACCCATAGGACAGTGGTTCGGCGCCAGCCACATTCACAGAGGCAGCCACATACACAGAGGCAGAACAGGCAGTTCGAACCTGGCCCAGGCCAGCTAGACAACAGTGACAGATGCAACAAAAAATAGCCTGTGGCAAGCACCTGTACTCCCAGTTACTTGGGAGGCTAAGGGAAGAGAATCACATAAGCCCAAGAGTTTCAGGTTACTGTGAGCTGTAATGCCATGGTACTCTACCAAGGAGGACATGATGAGACTCTGTCTCAAAAATAAAAAAATAAAAGATATTTCAAGCCCTTCAAAAAATACTAAAAAAGAGTCCTTTAGGCTGAAACAAAAGGTCACTAGACAATAATTCAAAGAAACAAAGAACATTGGTAAAGGTAATTACGTAGGTAATATAAAAAGCAGTATAAATGTTTTTTCTTCATTTACTTGTAGGTAGTTTTTCTTTCTTGCCTGTGATTTAAAATACACATGCATAAAGCAATACTTATAAATCTATGTTGAGGGGGAACACCATATGTGAAAGTGGAATTTGTAACAATATTAAAATGAGAAAGGGGATGGAGCTATATAGTACCTACATTTTTGTGTACTAGTGAAACTGAAATAGTATTAATGTGAAGTGGGTTGTTATAAATTATGATGTTAACTGCAATTCCCAGGGTAACTGCTAAGAAAATAACTCAAAATATTAAAGAAAAAAAGAAATAAAATGGTATACTAGAAAATATCTAAGTATCATGAAATAAAGCATTAATGGAAGAATTGAGGAACAAAAATGGTAAATACATAGAAAACAAAAAAAATCAGAATGGTAAGCCTACCTTATTATTAATTACACTAAATATAAAAGGATTAAACCTTCCGACTAAAAGCAAAGATTTGGTGAATGGATTATTAAAATAAATCAACTTTATGCTATCTATAAGACACACATTTTAAATTCAAAAACTCAAATAATTTGAAAATAAAAGGATGGTAAAAGATCCCCCATGCAAACAGTAGTCAAAAGAGAGCTAGTGCTTATACTAGACAAATAAATTTTAAGACAAAAATTGTTACTAGAGACAAAGAAAAATACTATATAGTGATAAAGGGTTAAAATATATTTTTTTTAATCTGGGAGAAAATTAACCACTTACATCTTTGGGTGTTAATAATAATTAATAATAATACATGATTTTGTCCTTTTCTTAAGTGTTTCTAATTTTGCCATCAGCTGATTGTAGATATCATCTTTACATTGTTAAAAAGTTTTCATACAACCTCTAACACTTCAACAGCCTCTTTGATTTCTCCCATTCCCAGCTCCTGTGGGAAGCAAGGGATTTTTCATCTTGAACATACACAGGCATTTTCTCTGGGGTCTCAGGAAGGGACTTCACTCTGGAGACTTAAGAAGGAAAAGGACTGAATCAGCTGGAGCCCATGAGTACACACTTGACTGACCAGCCACATCCAGGAAAGATAACTTCTGGGCAGGACCCTTGTGCTCTACTCCAAATGTGTGGATTACCAACAGCGATGGTATGAAGGACCCTGAGCAAGCACTACCCCACTGAGGCCAGTTGTCCTTAACACTCAAGAGCAAAATAAATGATTTTTATTATCTTAAGTCACCTTTTCAGAAGGTTGTTATGCAGCAATATATTACCAGAATAGATACTACAACTGTAAGTTCTGTTATTTTAAAAACACGGTTTTCTAGTTTGCTGTTAAGATAGTGAATAATCATTTGAGTCCATTGTAGGGTCCAGCCAAAGTTTCGGTGTCTCTTTGTGGACTCTGGAGTCCTAGGGGTTCTACCAGAAAGGTAGAAAGGGGAAATCCCTCCCAGCTCCTTGACCTTGGCTTACCTGCTTCCTTCCTTTTTCTACAGAATAAGTTTCGTTTCAAAGAAACTGAGCTCTTAACAATAGCCATAGGTCACATGTTGTGTCTGCCTGGGCTTATCCCCCTATTCTCCGAAAAGGAAAGCAGCCTTACTCAAACTTTCCTCTCACACTTTCCATCCTCCTCCCCCAGCCCGGAGGAAGACACTGGCTCAGGAATTACAACACGCTGTGATTCATTCAGAAGAGCAAAGGCATCTAGCCCCGCCCTCTGGCTATAAAAGGCAGCGCCAGAGCCGCTGGAGCAGAGGCTGAGACCTGCCTGAAAATCTCCAGTGTGCTTGCTCCCTCTCTCGCTCTCTCTTGCTCTCTTGCCCTGATTTCAGCTCAGCCAGCAGCTCGCACCCCGTTTGCCTCGCTCCCTCCAGCATGAAGGTCTGTGCAGCCCTCCTGTGCCTGCTGCTGGCACTAGCCGCCCTCAGCCTTGCTCAGCCAGGTGAGGCCCCTCCTCTCTCCCCTTGGAGCACAAGGACCCCCTCTGGGTGATGATGGCAGAAGGGGCACCCACAGTCTCACTTCCACAGCTGCTTTTCCAAGATAAGGCAACTTAGAGGAGGGCAAGGACTGAGTCCCGTCTCACAGCTGTGCCCCTGGGCGGAGCCTGAGCTAGAAGTCCAGCTGTGGACCCCTGTCCAGCCCCTCCCAGGACTCCAGCCCTGGGAACAGCCTCAGTGCTGTTAAACTGCCCTTCCAGCAGAGTTTGGGGACAAGAAAGATCAAAGAGATGGGACTCCTGGGCGGTGAGAATTTAGGCTATTTCCAGACCTAGGTTTGGAGGCAGAACCTGGTTTGTGCTTTATTCAGCCCAGCTTTCAGAGATAGAGGCTCTGCAGAGGCAGTGTGTATGGGGAAACTCACAACCAGAGAGAGATTGATTGCTCAGAGCTTAAAAGGGGGTCCATAGTAGGGTTCCCCTTGCTCCAAGGAGCTGTTTTATTTTATTAGCCCTAACTTTTTTTTTTTTTTTTTTTTGAGCCAGAGTTTCACTTTGTTGGCCCCAGAGAGTGCCGTAGCATCACAGCTCACAGCAACCTTAAACTCTTGGGCTCAAGCGATTCTCTTGCCTCAGCCTCCCAAGTAGCTGGGACAACAGGTGCCCACCACAATACCAGGCTATTTTAAGAGACGAGGTCTCACTCTGGCTCAGGCTGATCTCGAACTTGTGAGCTCAGGAGATCCAGAGTAACATTTTCTCGGCCTCCCAGAGTATCATTTTCTCATTTCTCTTCTACCTGTTATTTGGCGATGCATTCCTACTTCTTAGTCTATGAAAGCGACGAGGAGTTTAAGGAACACCTCAAAAGGCAGAGACGTTGAACATGGGGTGGGCAGCTTTTTCTCTGACCTCTTCTTACCGTTTCCTACTTTCCAAATAGAAAGACTAAGAAGACACCCTCAAAAGTCTTTCTTTGCCATTGTTTCATTCCAGATGGGGTTAATACCTCAGCCACCTGCTGCTACAAGTTTGCCAAAAAGAAGATCCCAGTCCAGAGGCTGAGAAGCTACAGAAGAATCACCAACAGCCTGTGTCCCGTGGAAGCTGTCATGTGAGTGGGCCAGGACCTCCCAACCTTGACCCTCAGTCCTCAATTCTTCCCTGAGGGCAGTGACTAGGGCTGGTACCAGAATGAGCTAGAATCCAGCACTCAGGTGCTAAGATCACCTCTAAACTCAATCCTGGAAGTTTTCTAGTGGCAAAACTGAATTCAAGAAAACAAAGTGCCTTCCAATACTAGCTCCCTTTCCAGCCATTGCTTCTGGTCTCAGTTCCTTTATCCAGCATCCAAGGAGGCTTCACTTGAGCCACCAATGACGCTCCGTCCTCTCTCTTGTCATCTTCCTCCTCTGGGCTAATGGGCCAGTCAGGCTTCCCACAGAACTTGAGCAGGTTATACCCGCCCAGCTGTTCCATCTAACTGTCCTTTCTTCCCCCACAGCTTCAAGACCAAAGTGGGCAAGGAGCTCTGTGCTGATCCCCAGCAGAAGTGGGTCCAGGATTCCATAGCGCAGCTAGACCAGAAAACTCTACCTCCAAAGCTTTGAACACTTACGCGTGAACTGAAACCAAGCCAAGACTTGAGATATAATTTATGTCTATTTTTTCTGAGTGTTGTTCTGATATTAGTTTATTATTCTAAGGATTATGACTGTTGTGTAATAATGTGCGTTATTGTTTTTCTTAACTGGTATTTTAAGTTAATATTTAATCTGTCATGGATTTTGGTGGGTTTTAAATGTAAAGCCTTGGGCACATCAAGTCACCTCAGGCCTGTAAACACTGTGGGGCGCTATGTGCCTCTCTACCTCATTTAATATGAAGGTATTGATTCCTTGTAAGAATCAATGTAAAGTTTTTTTTTTTTTTTAATGTTAGCAGTGATGGCCCTATGAAGCCATAATATTATTATAAAATTAGATATTTTTATGTGTATGAATTTTGAACTTTTACATAAAATTGATTTTTCTATAACCCCTGACTCTGATGTTTTGTTGAAAGGATAAAATAAAGCTGGGGTGGAGGTTTACAGGGTGACAGGGAAGAGGGCATGGCTGCAAAGGGTGGGCTTTCACTGTGGAGGAATGAGCATGATGGACCCACCAGAGCCTGAACTTGCCCATGTGTCACTGATGGACGGGCAGCCCAGGGCCAGGCTGAGCCAGCAGCAAGCTCCAGGTCTGCCATCAGCTTCAGCCACTGTTTCAGATACCTTTCTTCCTTTCCAAAGGCTTTTTCTCACCATCTCACACCCTCTCTCCCCTTGTCTATTACACTAGTCTTGTGACCAGATGGTTTTCCCCTTTCAATCCTTCCTCTAATCCAGAATAATACAAACATCATCTACATTGAGAAATCGAGTAGGAGACCAACAGATGACCTTGAAGTTTCCCGTCCACATCTGGAAACCATGTGTCTTAGAAAATTTCCATCTGTACGGGCTGAGGGGGAGTGGGGAAGATGAGGGTCCTGAACCCAATATAGGGTGTTGACAAATCCTTCATACCTTCCAGCTGAGCTTCCTGGAGGCAGATTCCCACCCAAGACCCAGGTTAAAATCTCAAGGTGTCAAGCAATTTACTGGTGGTCATTCATTGCCATGTTGATGCCGGGCCAGGTCCAACAGCACCCTCTACCTCTTCTCCAGCCCACCAGTCTTACCCCACGCACCCGTGTCAGTCCTAACTAAGGAGATTCAGAAAATATGAGTGCATGTGGACTTACTCAAGTACAAAGCTTGAGGGTAGACACTTGGGAAACACATACTATACTCCAAACAAATGGAGTCTATTTATTTGGAGTCTGTGTTTCCAAAGTAGCAAAGTTAAGATCTCAATCCAATGGGCAAAGACAGAGAAGTTCCAGCAGGATTATGAATACATTTTCCATGCAAGACCGGGTATATATGCCATAGCAGATTTGCTTGCTTATAGATTGCTACGTTCCAAGGAAGACTACTTTGCTACTTCACAAGAAGAAGTAGTGATCTGAGAGGGTCTTATCTCTAATGCTACTTGGTCTTCTTAATTATTTATTTAAAAGGGGAGGGGGGACAGAAGTTGCAGCTACATGCAGGCAACTCAGGTTGCAACAACCACATTCCTCAAAAGGCTCAGCATAATTTAAAACTCCAACAGTTTTACTTTGAATTATTTTACTTTATTTATTTTCTTGAGGCAGAGTCTCACTAAATTGTCCTTAGTGGAGTGCTGCAGTGTCACAGCTCACAGCAACCTCCAACTCTGAAGCTTTCTCTTGCCTCAGCCTCCCAAGTAGCTGGTACTACAGGTGCCCACCATGACATCCGGCTATTTTTTGTTGTAGTTGCCATGTTGTTTAGCAGGTTAGGGCCGGGTTCAAACCTGCCAGCCCTAGTGTATGTGGCTGGCACCCTAACCACTGAACCACAGACGCCGAGCCTAAGTTTGAATTATTTAATTTAAAACACCAGTAAGGAGCACATTCTTAAATTTGAGGAGAGAACGACCAGGAGGGGTTGGATAGACACTGCAGCCCAGTGAAACAGAGCAAGCTGCCCAGCACAGGCAAATACTAAGAACAGCATCAGATATTAGGACAGACCAGGAGCAAAGGGCTCTGTGTGCCCAGTGCCAAAGAGAATCTGCTCAAACTGGCTTGGTCAAGCCTATCTTTTCACTTTCAGGGAATTCTGAATCCATATGTCTTCATGTAGGCCTGGGACCTTGTGTCCTTTTGGGAAACAGAGAATTAAAAAGAAATCCCAAACCATGACCAGGAACAGAGGTTGATACATAACTGGGAATAACTGGCCATCAAGTTCAGGGTGATTCATAGGTTAGACTGTTTAGACAATCCATGTGCCTAGTAAACTTAGGCAAGTTACTTTGCCTGATGAGGCCTCCGTAACAGAGGTGAGCAGTAAATCAAAGGTTTTCATACTGGCATCGTCATCAGTTAGACACCTATAATAACAAAAACACGGATTTCCAGGTACCAACACCAAAGAGTTAGCTATGGAGTGTTGGGTGGGGAAGGTGACCTTTCACCTTCTTAGCTAGTTCTCAGCCATGTCTGGGGACCAGCGATGGACACACTTTGAGGGTCCCCAATCTTCTCTTTTTCAGATCAATGTAGTCTCTGGGCTTGGCCTGTGACACAAAGGGTGTCTTTTGCTGGAACTTTCCTACCTCCTGGACTGAGCTGTGGGACATGCACCATCCTTGAAGCAGCAGAGACTATAAATGCCCACCAACTACCCCTGGGCTCCTCTATGCTCTCCAGCCTATAAGACTCAAACCTGAATTGCATTTACTGGGGTCCACGTGATAGAATTCTAACCAATTGGGTGAGCACTAAAATGATATAAGCCACTTTCAGACTTTGGGCCTGAGGGAGCTAAGGAAATTTCTCCCCAAAATATTATTCCTTGGTATAAATAATATTTTGAATGAAAGGCCATTCATGATCAGAAAGCACTGGCCTCTCTTCTATAAAACCTGAGTAACCTGACTTAGAATCGGAAGGGGCTGCTGACTGCCTTATTGCATATTAATAGACCTGGCCCTAACGTCATTTGAAGCCTGAGATCTGTCTCTCAGGTTAATCACAATTCAGTCTGTTTCCACCTATCTACACACTCTCCTCCTTCCAGCAACTACTTGCTGCAGGGATACTTTGTACACTCTCCCCTGTCCCTTCTAAAAGGCATCTTCAAAAGTCTCTGACCATCACTGAGACTTTGGGAAATCATTCTTGTGATTCCCCCCAGGAGCATGGTATTTGGAAATAAACCTTTCTCTTATTAATCTACCATAATTGTGAGTTGATCTCTCAGCGAACCAACCAAAGGGAAAAAGGCAGGTTTCGCCATGATCCCTACAGGCTCTATAAACAACCCATACTTTTAGCCCTCTCTTTCTCTGCTATGGTAACCTTGGGAACAATTTTAGGGATCTAAAACCTTCCGCCACTTCCCCTACTAGAACAAGTGGCCTGCCTGGCTTGCCCCAAGAGTATCTCTAGGAAGATCCTTGCCTGCCAAAGTCTTCCAGCAACCTATGGAATCTCCCTTCCCTTCGCCTAGCACCCACTCTTGGTGCAGCCGCCATCTTTGTCCAGGCAGGTCTCAGTTCCCTTTCATTAAACTTGGCCTTAACCTGTCCTGATCTTGTCTCTGGGTACACTGCCAAATCCTTTTCAGGCAATGTGTTCCCTATGACACTCATTTTCAAAGTAGGAGCAGGGAAGGGGCTATGTGGGCTACACTGTGCCTTGTAGCTGCTGTCCAAAGTAGACACAGCCTACATCCCCAATCACTGGTCACTGCTCAGAAGACAGCCACCTAGCCTATCTTCAACTGTGACAGGAGACAGAATTAAACATTTGTTGTGTTAAGCTCCTGGAGTTTGTAGCCCACCTTAACCTTGGTTAATAGAGAAATTATTGCCATGATCATGCAGTGCCATTCAAAACCTGAAATGTTGAGCACTGACTAGACATTCAAAAGCAGACAGGGAGGAAGCTGATACCCCAGCTCGAAAAGGTGGAGATTCGTGTCACAGAGCAGGAAAATTGTCTGGTCCTGTCTGTTGGAATTGTGGCTCCAAGGGAGAAGAAAGTTTGAAAAATACACATCCGTGGTATGTTGGTTGTTTTTGTCTTCATTTGTAAAGGTATGAAAAGAAAGGGACGAGCTGAGGAAAAAATTAGCTGTGCTTAAAGTAGAAATGAAAGAGAATGAGGTCCACAAACTCAGGACCTTACTTTGTAAAAAAAAGCCATCTGTTTCTACATCCCAAACTTTAAGGAAAAGTATTAGAAGACTAAAAGTAAGTCAGCGATAAAAGTCTCTTATTTGGATGAGGTGACATTGAGCAAAGATCAGATTGAAGTTGTCGCTTTACCACTTCAAGCCTAGTAACTTCATTAAGATGAGAACAGAGGGTGCGGGGGTGGGAGGATGAAAGCACCAGATAGTGAGAATAAGATGGAGTCACTCAAGCTAGGGTGGACATGGCACAGCTGGGCTGGTCCTTGCAGGTTCTAGTGATCTTCACTTCTTGTCTCTCCTTCTTATTGTTTTGTAGATTTAGCTCCCACCCTGAAGATGCCGTCTTATGCCCATCTTAAATACTTTGCAGAATTAACTTTTGAATTGGAAATGTTGTAATAGATTGTCACTGAGTTGTACTGGTTATTATTTAAAATAAAGATTGTTGTGGTCTTTGCTGTGAACCATTATTATAAAACTGTGATTATGGAAAGGGAAGAGCAGAACAGTCAGTCTTGGAGGGGCTGCCGGAACTGTTCTCCAGAACTGCCAGCCTTCTGACAATGTTTGGTAGACCTATCCCTAGCTCAGCACTGGCTGACAGTGACAGGCGGCCAGACCCTCTTTGTCGGGTACCTTTTCTAGACTGTCTCGCTCCTTAGACTGCTCTGGTAAGCGCTGTGCCCTGGACAGGAGGGCCCGTGGGAGCAGTGCTTCAATATTGCTAGCAGTGCAGCAGAGAGATCTCTCCTGGGAGTCTCTGGCTTTGCACTCACACACCCACCATAGCTAATCAATAAGGTTCACCTACTTTATCCTGGTTGTGTGCTGAGAACTTTCGTTTTCATTAATTCTGCCTTTGTTCTCGAGAAACCTGATATTTCTATTCCTAGTCAGTGTTATGAGAGCTCAGGCCTCCTGGTGGCACACTGAGAACTTTAGTTCTCATCAGTTCTGCTTTTGTCCTTGAGAAATCTGGTATTTCTAAAACTAGTCTGTATTATGGGAGCTCAGGCCTCAATCCTAAGTGACAGCTCACTGGGGTGTATTCTGTCTAACTGGTCTCTGTACCAGCCTGTAACTAAAAAGACATTGAAATTTTACTATAACACAGCCTGCCTGGTGTATCATTTTGACTCTGGAGAAAAATGGTCTTTAAATGGATGGTTGAATTATTATAATGATATTACATTGTTTAAAATTATAACTCTGGTTAAAATACTTAGGCTCCTTTTTTCTTGGTAGAATTTATGAGTTCAAAAGCAGTAATTAAAACTATATTTACATATCTAATTTACAGGGTATAAAAATGGTTAACAGAAAAATAACATGATAACTAAAACCTAGGTAAGCTGCTAAGATAAGTAAATTAGGTAATTAAAGATTAATAATCTGAGTAAAAATGTATGCTTAAAAGCTGGCAAATATAAATTCTGCTTCTTTCTGTCTGTCTGTTTATGTATCTGTATATGTTACATGCCTGTAATATTTTACTATCAAAATAATGCAAAAGAACTCTAATTAATTTTCTTTAAAAAAGAAAGAAAAAGTAAGCACTTACATCAAGTGGTTTTTTTTTTTCAGGAAAACAGAAAAGAACACAAATGTCTTTTTTTAGGTGACTTTGATAAATAAAACTAGTTTTAAAACTGTTATTAAAGTTCAGAGGATCAAAGATTATAGAACTGCCACCCCTGTGATATTTCTAAATTTTGCTGGATTTGACTGTGACTTTATACTCTTAATTTTGAGTCTCTGCATTCTGAGGTCTGATGGTGGCTGGGCTGAGGCCTAGGGACATGTTTTCCTTGCCGGTGCCAGCAGCTACAAGGCACAGTGTAGCCCACATAGCCCCTCCCTTGCTCCAGCTATGCTCCCTGGCTATGCTGGGAAGAAAACTGAACCCCCTCCCCCATCTTCCTGCTTTCTGTCTTGAATTCTGTGCCTAGTAACCAAATTAAAGACAAAGATAGATCCTATCCTGTGCAGCCATTTTTGATGCCATGTGGCCATGTGAGACTTGAGGACCAGGAAAACATCTGAAATGTTTCGTTTCAGAACACTTTTCAGTAATTTAAAACCTTAAAGTCATGTTATGTTTCATAAAATGTCTGAGTCATTTATAAAATGTAATATTTTGGCTGTTTAGATTGTTTGGAAAACTTCAGCAAAGAATAAGACTTTTGCCTTTTAAATCTTCTAATTATCTGTTTGGCCAAGTAAGTAATTAACTTTATAGTAATTTATAACACTGTTTTGTTTAAAAAAAAAAAAAAAGTTTTTGGAAGTGAAAAAGATTAAACAGAAAAGAAAATATCATTATTTTTTAAAAAGATCTTGCATGGTAAATTTTATCCTGAAATAAAGGATAAAATAACTGGTTATTTTATCTGGTTTATAAAATAACCAGAATAACTGGTTATTTTTTAAAAAGTGAAAGGAAGGTCAAAACAGAATGTTTAACATGTTTATAGATTGTCTGGGCAGGTTGAATGGAACTCATAAAAGGAAATTTATGAAAGAATTTGCATGTAATCCAGTTGGCTGTGGTTTACGAAATTTGGTTACCTATTTCCTTTTAATTTAAAAGTCACATTACAGGAAGTTTTTTTGTTGTTGTTGTTGTTTTTTACCTTTTCAGTAACTGACCTGAAAGAAACCATCCCTATGTTGTCTGTATTAGGGTTGTGGCAACTAGAGAAGATTGAACTTTAAAAAGATTAAGGTTTATACCCATATACCCTCCTATATTGCCTTTAGACTCCTTTAACTTGTGATCCTACCAAACTTTTAACATTCAACAAGCCTTCTAAAATCAAAACTCTAAATTTGGTCTTTTAAAAATATTGAGACCACTGAAAGTCTAAAAAAGACATATTAGGCTTGTCAGTGTATGAAAACTATACAGGAAATATTGTCAAATATGAAATGATGGTTAATTTTTGGTAGACTATGCTTGTATATATGCATATGTTCTAATATTATAAAATATTGATATATCTTCATGTATGTTATCAGTGATCATTTTTAATTCATCTCAGAAAATGTTTTTTTAAACTGGTTAAGTCCAAAGTTTATCCTTTAAGGAAAGGAATAGAAAGGCTGATAGCTTTGGAAATTACATGACATCAGACTAAAAGCAAACTTTCAGGACTTCAATTTAAAAACTAACATGACAGGGTAGGGCAGGGTGGCTCACAGCTGTCATCCTAGCACTCTGAAAGGCCAAGGTGGGTGGATTGCTGGAGCTCAGGAGTTTGAGACAAGCCTGAGCCAGAAGGAGGAAACCCCATCTCTAAAAATAGCTGGGCACTTTGGTAGGTGCCTGTACTTCCAGCTACTGGGGAGGTTGAGGCAAGAGAATCACTTGAGTCCAAGAGTTTGAGGTTGCTGTGAGCTATTGACACCATGGCACTCAGCCCCAGGGTGGCTAACAGAGACTCCGTCCCAAAAATAAATAAAATACAATAAAATAATAAACAATAAAATAAAAAACTAACATTTCCATGAGTACGGCTAACCTAACCTCAGATAGCACAGAAATTAATTACAGAGGACTGAGCTGATTTTTATAACTTTTTGTTTAAAATATTGCAGATTCTATGTTCTATCTCTTGAGCTGTGTATAGCTTGGAACAATGTATGTATTTATAAACAAAATTTGAAACATTTGTTTTTCTCTCTCATTAATTTCTCCAGAATTTAAAAACGGTTTGTAAATATTCTTAACTTCTGACAATACAGTTATTTATGTAAGTTCAATAAGAATCTGTTTTCTTCTATAGGACACTGGTTATTCTGCCAAGGCTTTGACTGGAATGACATTTTCAAAGATATCCAGACTGTGTTAAAGAATTAAAGTTGACTTTATAAAGCCAATAAAAAGCCTGTTAGAAAATCTGGCCAGATATCTCATCAATAACATTTCTTGATCTGTGATAAGTAAAGAATGTCACTTTCTGACAGGTCCAAGAACTCCAGATTGCTTTAGGACCTTGAGAAAAGAGAAATTTACCCAATGTGAACAGGTGTCTAATGGCACTGTTGAAACCTTGGCTTTTGAGAGGCTTTTTAAGTCAATGTTAAGATTCCTGATAAAAAATTCCAGCAAAGCCAATTAAAAAAAAAAAAACCTAAATGGCTGAAAATTATTCTTACTACACTTTATACAAACAATCAGACCTAATATACCAAGAGGGCTGTTTATTCTGGCCCAAGTAAATTGATTCTGCTGCAATTTGTCTTTAATAAAATGAGAAAACAGAGAGAAAATATGGCTCAAAAATAAGTAACTCTGGCCCACCTGTATTAGATGCCAGTCTTATCTGCAATGCCAGCTCATAAAACAACACATAGCTGTTTACCCAAACTGATCTGTTAATAAGACTAAGAGCTTGGCCGAAGGGTATAAATTATATACAGTGGTCAGATTTGCACCAGATTGTCTTTTCTTTCTGTTTCTTAGTCCTGAAAGAACATATTGAGTTTTAATATGGAAAATCTTTTAATTTCAAAGTAGACACTGAAAACATTAAAAATATTCACCCCAAAGTACATGTCTCTGACATATTTTGAGATAGCTGCTCCAGAAGTAACATTATAAAAGCAAGCTAAAGTGCTAGTCCCAATCTATAGACTACATGCCAAAAATAGTGTGATTGAAGATTGGATTCGGCTCTAACTCTAAGACCAATGGGGAAAACCTACAAAAGCCTTAAGACTCAACAAAAATCACTCAACTCGCTAGCCCAGGTGACTGCTAAATAGTTTCACAACCCTGACTTCGTCTGAGTTGGCTTAAAGAAGCCAGAGTAAGCCTCTGTTTACTTCTTTACCCTGGAATAGTTTTTTCAGACATTTTCCAGGTCCTGCATTCCAGTAACCTACCAAGACAAAGAACTTACTCAGTGGGCCTTGGACCTTGGACCCACGATGGCTTTCACACTTTTTCAAGGCCCCCAGCAGATGACCTTCAATCTCTGTCACAACATGCCCTGCCACGTCCTGAGCTACATTATACCATCCTCTAAACTACCGAAAAAGAGCCCCCCTCCCTGGCTTTGTGAAACCTGCATACATCCCAGTTGGTGACCAGGTTATCCTCAGGACTTGGAAGGGAAAACCTGACAAACAATTCAAGAAAAAGTGCACTGAACTTTAGGGCTGGAACTTTAGAACATCCTATGACCCCTACAGCAGTCAAGTGATCCAGATTACATCAAACCCACATCTGGGATTACCTCCCAAGAAACTCAAGCCCAACCAGTAAACTGCAGAACCGTGGCGACAAAAGTTAAGAGTTGTCAGTTATGAGAATCAGAAGCAGGTTCTTCTCAGAGGTCCATGCCACTGTGTTTAGTTATTGTTACTGTGTCACCTTGTTACCTACTGTTAACTATACTACACGTTGTTCCCAGTGTAACTTCAAACTTACCTTTTTCCAGAATAAGTTCAACCCCTGGATGAATACAATAAATTGCAATAATTATTTCTATTTAAAGTCTATTCCATAGATGTAAAATACAGTCATAAAAGTGGGGAATGAAAGCACATGTAGTGAGAATAAGACGGAGTCACTCAAGCTAGGGCAGACATGACTAGGTCCTAAGTGACCTTCACCTCCTGTCTCATTCTTACTGTTTAGTAAATTTAGCTCCCACCCTAAAGATGCCCTTCTGGAATAGTTTACAGAAAGAACTTTTGAATTGGAAATGTTGTAATAGATTGTCACTGACTTGTGCTGTTGAATAAAGGTTATTGTGGTCGTTGCTTTAGGAGGATTGATTTAGGAAATTAACCTTTGTTTTTTTGTTTGTTTGTTTTGAGACAGAGTCTCACTTTGTTGCCCTCTGTAGAGTGCTGTGACATCACAGCTCAGAGCAACCTCAAACTCTTGGGCTTAGGTGATTCTCTTGCCTCAGCCTCCCAAAAACCTGGGAGTACAGGTGCCCACCAAATGCCTGGCTATTTTTTGTTGCAGTTGTCATTGTTTAGCAGGCCCAGGCCAGATGCAAACCTGTCTGCCTTGGTGTATGTGGCTGGGGCCCTAACCATTGAGCTATGGGTACCAAGCCAGGAAATTGACTTTTAAATGAGAAACATTGTAATAGATTATTACTGAGTTGTGCTGATTATTGTTTAAAATATGGGTTATTGTGGTCTTTGGTGTGAACCATTATATATAAATCTGTGATTTTGGAAATGGAAGAACAGAACAGGGTTGGAGAGGCTATTCTCACTGTTCTCCAGAATTGCCAGCCTTCTGACAAAGTTTGGTGGACCTGTCCCCATCTCTGCATATTGGCTGACAGTGACAAGTGGCAAAGAGAGGTCCACTTACTCTCAAGAGACCCTATATATTCAGGTTAACACAGTGACTAAATGGGACTCTGGGCTGTCTCTCTTGAGGATGGGTTAATTGTGCTCTCAGTCCTTGAGAAATTGAGAGAAGACACCCAGGAAGGGTGAGGTCTAGGAGAATAGAGTTCTTCTCAAGGAGACCCCAAGGATAAACCTGCAGGGCCCTCCCCATGGTGACTCAGCTCTTAGGAATTTATGGAAACTTAACTTCCCAGGCCCTGGAAATTTCCACTTCTGTGAAATCCTATAGTTCTGTGGGGGCTGGAACAGCTTCTCCAGCTTGATTCAAACTGACCAGTGAGAAAGGTCCCTGTGGGCTGGAACTTTTTGAAGGAGATAAAAAAGGGAAACACCAGGCTCAGCGCCTTTAGCTCAGCAGCTAGGGCACCAGCCACATACACCGAAGCTGGCGGGTTCAAATCCAGCCCAGGGCCTGCCAAACAACAATGACAACTACACCCAAAAAATAGCTAGGCGTTGTGGTGGGCGCCTGTAGTCCCAGCTACTTGGGAGGCTGAGGCAAGAGAATCGCTTAAGCCTAAGAGTTTGAGGTTGCTGTGATCTGTGACACCACAGCACTCTACCCAGGGAGACAGCTTGAGGCTGTGTCTCAAAAAAAAAAGGAGTGGGGGAGACCAAGCCAGTCAGAGAGCATGGCCATTTTGAATTCTTCTATGCGTTTGCTCTGTCAGCTGAATAAAAGCCCTTTTTCTCTTAAATACAGTGTTTGGGTGTTTGTTCTCTCCACTGGGCCTCGTTTTCCCACAACAAAGTAAACAAAGGACAAATTCTGGTAGGAATGATTAGTAATTAGTAATATCACCAGATCTTCATGCATTCTTCTTCATTTCTCAGAAACTGCGTCTCCATCAAATATTCACGCACCCTTCATTATTTCCCAGTTCTCCTTAGTGGTTATGCTGGGGTTGCACGATGAGTTAAGGCCAACAGGATGTAGGGAGAAGTGAAGCTGCTTCGATGTGTGATTCTTGATAACATCCTGCAGGGACCCTGTCAATCCTCTCTCCTCTCGCCTTGGTGAACTTGAAGGCCACATTTTACAAAACCCAGCTGTTACTTACAAGCAGCCAAAATACGTGAGTCACTCCTTAGAAGATCCACTTTGGCAAGCTGCCTAAGCAACATCAGGGTGTGATACAACCAGCAAACATCCATTGCAGCGAGCCACTGAGATTGTTGTTCTTGTTATTAGTGAAATATAGGCTAGCACTGCCATGACCACTTGGCCCAGGGAAATAGCCACATCATACTGCGCCTCAGGTTTTTTTGCCTCTATACAAGACTGAAGTTGATTACCCCCAAAGGATCTTATGACTTAAATAGTGGTAAGAAATTTTTAAATAAAAAGCTTTGGCTTTCCTCAAGGTAACTCCAGGAAGAGGCTTCACTTTTATAAATGATTTCATAGAAGAAGAAGATACTTCACTTCTCAAAGTCTCCAGTTTTCTCATTTTTTAATTAGACTTAATTAGAAGTTATCAGGAGGATTAAATAAGTTGACTTCTGTGAAATAAAATAATATAGTACCTTGCATAGGTTGCATAGTGAAAGGTATAAACGGTGGCACCCGGGGACAAGGCTGCAGAGGAGAGGTTCAGGCCAGGTTTACTGAAAGGGGAGGATGACCTGCCCGGACAGTGCAAAGATGGTGTCTGCACCTGGGGGCAGTTAGAGAGCACTTCTATATGGGGCTGTGAGCTGTGATGCCACGACACTCCACCCAGGGAGGGGGGCCCATTCCGCAGGTTGCCTGTCAGGGCAGGGTCTTTTGACAGGAACTTCTGACAGTGGGGCTAGCCAGATCCTTTGTATCTTTGCCTTAGAAGGAGAGGAGGAGAGGGGGTGGAAAACGTTGTGTGTGGCTGCGGTCGGCTCCCAACACATAGATTACTGTCTTTATGACAACTTGCTATTTGCTAGACACGTTATTAGAATTTCTATGCTAGCATATCATTTGGAGTAATTTTCTTCCAAAAGTCACAAGAAAGGAGACACAAGGTTTCAGTCACCCTAGAGAAGGGGAGATAACGAACTGTACGGTTTGCACCCAGGCCTGAAGTTTGTAGGGATCACAGTGAAACTTATCCTTTCCCCCCAAGAAAGTTAGCTAAAGGATCAACTCATAGTTAAGGCAGATTAATAAGAGAAATGTTTATTTTCAAATACCACGTGCATAGGGGGAACTATGAGAATGATTACCCAATATCTCAATGAGGGTCAGATTCCTTCATAGACGCCTTTTTGAAGAGATGGGGAGAATGTAGAGTGTGGGTGCAGCAAGTGGTTGCTAGGGAGGATGAATAGATGGGGGAAACAGATTGACTGAGAGACAGGTGTTGTGTTTTAAATGGTGACCAGGGTCCCCATTGGGTGACCTGGGCCAGGTCTGGTAGCATTTAGTGGGAGGCAAGGGAGCTAGCTGTCCCATTTTGGTACCCTGATCAGGTCAGTCTGGTTTTATTCAGATGGATAAAAAGCCCCCTCCAATGCTTTTTGATTGTGAAAGGCCTGTCGTTCAAAATATTCTTTATATCGAGTAGTCATATTTTGTAGTAACATTTCCTTAGCACCTTCAAGTTACAATGCATTTCATGAGAGACTGAGATCTAGAATCAGCTCAGCCTACAACACGCACGTTTCATAGGGATTTTGTCACTGACAATATTTTACAGGTTTTTTTTTTTTAGGAAAGTGGGTTGGACTAAAGTCAATGTCAACATCTCTTTCCTGTCTGTCTATAACTTTGTAATGTAGAGGAAGTCCAAACCAGACCTGCAAAACAAAGCCAAGAGTTCTGCTGGGGTCCTTCTCTCCTGCTTACTCACCATTCCTTGTAAAACACTCAAGCAGCGAAGATTACAGGAATGCCTGAGTGACACATGCAGGAGATGTGAGGTCTCAAAAATTAGGTGAGTACGGGAAACTGGGAAGGTTCTTGAACTCAGGTGCTTGGCTATTTCCTGTTTGTTTCCACAGAGAGAGATCCATGTCCTCCTTATCACTTGCCAAATCACAGGTAAGTAGTAGATAGACTCTAGGTCATTGATGAATGAGAATCCCCTAAGGAAGAAAGAGAAATAAAAAAAAAAAAAAAAAAACCTGAAGCCACCCTCCACCCCCGACTTACTCCCTGCCCCATCTCCTTATTAGAGAAAGCCAGGCAGCTAGATGAAACAGCTACAGAACTTGGATATCTAAAGACTGATTTATTTATTCCCATTGTGGTTTCTCTAGTTCAGATTAAATCCAGAACCCCGGAAGAAAAAGACAAAAATGGAAAAGTTGCTTGCTGATAGGGCCCTTTTAACTCCCCACAGAGTTATGAAATAATTCCTACTAAAGAAATGTGATCTCTCAAGTACATCAGCCAAACACCTCTGAGGTCAAGAATATTCCAAATTTCTTGTACTCACATAATTTTTGAGGCCTCACATCTCCCACATGGGCAACTCAGGCATTCCTGTAAACCATCTCTATGGTGGCATGTCTTTACTTGGAAGCAGGGAGAAAATTTGGAAGAAGGCCATCTTCCCAGACCCCAGAGTTCCTTCCCAGCATCCCCGGGCCCACAAAATCAGCCCCATTTCCTAATAACAATAAATATGAAGTTTTGTTCTCTGAGCACCTATAACCATCTGTTAACTCTTTAACCACTTTATATATATGAACTCATTTAATTCAGACCACAGTCCTCTAAGGTAGGCATGATGATCATCCTTCTCTGACCCTTGCAGAGAGCAGTTAAGTAAATTGTCCCAAGTGTGGTATCAAAACTAGTCAGTGACAGAGCCATCATCTAAACTCAGGCCTCCTGGATCCAGAGTCTACACTAAACTATCTCATCTAGAGTTAAAAAGGAAAGAAGAAAAAAGACCCAGGTTTTCTGGCCTTTACTTGATCCCTTTCTTAGGTAATTATAGACCCAATTATTCAAGGTGGGCAATTAGAGACCTCATAGGCCAGCAAAGGCACTCTCTCGTGCCCATGACAGACATCGCCAGTCAAGCACAACACTACATTTGACTGACCCAAGGCAAGTCCTCAGAGTTCTTGTTAACACACTCATCTATGCTACCTGTACTGATCAATTTGTATGTGAGTGTTCAGGAAAAGCCAAGAAATAGCCTTGCAGTGCCTCTATGCCAGCATCAGTCCACCAAGGTGACCCCATTAAAGACGTTGCCTCCCCTCACACCCTGCCCAATGAGGGGACCTTGAGTTATGCATGAAGGGTTCCTTACAGTTCTGTGTCCCCTCTATCTTTGATATTTTTAGTCATCAGATAATTATCTTATCTGAAATATATGCTCAGGGGTATATGCCTGGTTTTCTGAATTGTTCCTTAAATCCTTGGGGTATGAAGGCCCATACCCCAAGTCCTAGGGGACTGCCTAGTCTGTTTCAAACAAATCTACTCCACTGCAGTGTACAGGGTCTGACTATTAAGTTTGTGAACTTGCCACCATGCACTTACATTGGCAACACTGTGCAAACAACCTGGTAAATAGGGATTTTGTCATTGATAACCTTGGTATATCAGTGTCTCACAGCTGTGTTCATGGTATTTTGCTGAGTGGAGTTGTATGGTTTTGTGTACCATCATGAGAATGTTGAAGCTTGTTTATCAAGGAACAAACTAAATTTCTTGTTAAACTTGGCAAGAGTGGAAGTGAAATCAGGAACATGTTAGTCCAAGTTTATGGGGATAAAGCCATGAAGAAAACAGCAGTGTACAAATAGATAAACATTTTTCCAAGGGGAGAGAAAGTGTCACTGATGAAGAGAGGTCAGAGCAGAAGATGAAAACATTGCAAGACTACATCAGATTGTGTGTCAAAATCACCGGCTAACTGTGAGAAGCCTAGCAGACCAAGTAAACATCAATAGAGAAACAGCTAGGAAAATATGAACTGAAAATCTTGGCTTGAGAAAAGTGGGTGTTAAAATGGTCCCAGGAGAGCTCACCAAGGAACAAAACCAAAGGAGAGTTAAAGTTTGCCAAGACCTTTTGAAGAGGCAAGGTGATGTTTTGGGCCACCATGTTATCCCTCCCTGATGATGAAACATGGATGGACCAATATGACCCTAAAACAAAGTATCAAAGTGTACAATGGAAGTCAGCCAATTCTCTCTCCATCACCCAAAATGTTCCGTCAGTCCAAATCAACAGTCAAAATGATGTTGCTACCATTTTTTGATATCAGAAGGATTGTTCATTATGAATTTGTCCCAAATGACAGTTAACCAAATTCACTATTTGGAAGTGCTGAAAAGGTTGTGTGAAAAGGTTAGATGGGAACAACCTGAACTTTTCGCCAACCACTCACGGCTCTTGCATCACAACAAGGCACCAGCTCACAAGTCACTGTCTGTGAAGCAGGTTTTAGACAGTAAACAAATAACTGTATTGAACACCTACCCCATGCACCTGATCTCGCTCCCAGTGACTTTTTTCTATACCCAAAGTTAAAGAAAATGTGGACGCCATTTTGATGACATTCAAGACATCAAGGATAATACAATAACAGCTCTGATTGGCCATTCCCGAAAAAGAGTGCCAAAATTGCTCTGAAAGGTGGACTAGGTGCTGGCAGAGCTTCCCAGAGAGAGAACTTTGAAGGTGATTAAGTGACGTTCAGCAATAATATATGTAGCACTTTTTCTAGGATGAGTTTGTGAACTTAATTGTATTTGATGTAGAGGGGGGTGTTTCGACACCGTTTGGAAAAGGACTTTAGTAGCTAAGCAAATAGTTTTAAAATGCGCAGGCAGTCACAATTAAAAGAAACCATCTTGTTCTGATGTCCCATAACTCTGAGTTCCAAAGCTATAAAATTCTATTATTTCTGGATTAAATCATTGGAACAAGGCTATCATGTGCTGTCCCTCCTGCTTTGCAGAGCCCCAGCAATAGTCATAGCTGCAGAGCTCTCTCGGCGTCTGGGTGGGAGAGGAGGTTTTAGAATCCTTCCCTAGCCTTCAAAGTCCTCAAGAACACCAGGTGAACACAGGGACCTGGGAACATTCTTGATTGATTCATCTCCCAGGCCCTTGTTTTCTGGCCTCCCTCCTCCCCTACACACAGTCTACAGATGTTTACTTGCATTTCATCATCACATGCTCCCTCCTTCTCACCCCAATCCCAGGGCAGATGAAAATTATGCCAAGTCCCGCCTACTAGTATGCCTCTCTTTTTTTTTGCTACATCCCAAGGTTTGGAATTTTGGCAGTAATCTGGACCCCACTTTATCATGACCCTATCCAGTCAAAGGCTTCCTTGGAAGCACCCACCCTCTGTGTTCCTCATAAAAGGCAGGCAGAACAGCCAGAGGAGCAGAGAGGCTGTGACCCACTGAGAAGCTGAGGCTCACCCCGCTCCTTGCATCATGAAGGTTTCTGCAGCACTCCTGGGCCTGCTGCTCTGGACAGTCGCCTTCAGCCCCCGGGGCCTCGCTCAGCCAGGTAAGGCCCCCTCCTCCCCAGCTCCCTGTAGAGAAGGATAACCACCTCCAGTACTATCTGATCAGCAGGAATCTTTAGAGACTTGCTGCAAACTCTGCATTTTAAAGGTACAAAAGCAGGTCCTATCAATGGGCAAGAAATGCCCCCACCTCTGATCCAGTTGCCGGAACTAAAAGCCCAGGCCTCTGCTGCCAGTCCCCATGGTCCCCATTTTCTGATGTCAGAAAATGAGTATTGAGAGGGATGAGCTGGGAGTGGGGCACGCACAAGAAACACTCTATTTGCAACGGGGCATTTCTGGCAGGGAGGGAAGGGAAAAATCTATTGATTAGAAGCCCAGAATATTTGCTAGATTCCAGGACAGCTTTCAGAGACAGAGCAAGCATGTTAAAGGAGGGATTGAGGTCGCAGGAAAATCTCTCCATGCAAAGTATTTTGACCCTGTTTGGAAAAAAACTGTTGTTCCATACTCAAGCTCCCATCTACATGGACTGAACCAATGAGCTAGCTGCATGTTGTGTAAATGAACAATCCAGAAAGTTCAATGGCCTAGCAAAATGAACTAAATTAACAAAGATTCATTTCTCGCTCATACTGGACCTCTGTAACATGCGGGCTCAGGCTTCTCTGCATCACACAGACTCAGGATTCTAAACTGAAGGAAGAGTGCCCTTGGGCACATTACTGTGACAAAGCAAAAGAAAGCTCTTCAGGGTCTTGCCAAGGCAACACACTCTGGCTCAGAAATTGCACACATCACCTCGTCTCCTCCTTTAGTGGTCAAAATTAATTAGTGGCTCCAATCAAACAAAAGTGGTTAAGACATATAAGTCCACCTTGTGTCCACAGAGCAGAGAACAGAGAATATTTGATGCAGGGTACCATGATGATCACATGGCCACAGAGCTCCCTGCCATGACAGGGTTACAGCTCATCACACCCGCCAAGTCTTTCCATAGCTTGTCAGCAGGGACAGGCTCCCAGGGCAGAGGGGAAGACGCTGAGTCTTAGGCAGGCGGAGAGGACTTTAGAACTGATGGAGTCTACCTCCACCATCTGCAGCTGTGCACCTTCTGCTAACTTTCTTTACAACCTCCTGCTTGGAAATATCTACCTATCTTTAGAGGTTCATTCTCTCTGTTCATTTTCCCCAAAAAATACAGCGGCTATCCCCACCACCTGCTGCTTTGCTGTGGCCAGCAAGAAGATCCCCATTCAGAAACTGGAGAGCTATAAGAGGGTCACCGGCAGCAAGTGCCCCCAGAAAGCTGTGATGTAAGTAGACCAAGCTGCACCCTCCCCCAGACCAAAAGGGAATGTCAAGGGCACAGAGTTAGAAACGGCGTCAGAGTTACTTGGAGCCGTAGACTCAGACCATTTGACCCTATAATTTCCAACTCATGAATTTTCACAGCAGTAGGTGTTCGCTCCCAGTTTTGCCTGAGAGCTTGTGCAGATCACTTGAGGTCCCTTCAAGTTAAGAGCAAAGATGGTTTTAATGGGCCTCTGTCCTCTTCCTCCTCTACCACGGCAACCCCTTCACCCCCTGACAAATGGTCCCAGAGGGCAGAATGAAGAGGCTCTTTCTAATTCCTTTCCTTCCCTCCCACAGCTTCAAGACCAAACTGGCCAAGGAGATCTGTGCTGATCCCAAGAAGAAGTGGGTCCAGAATTTCATGAAGTACCTGGATCAAAAGTCCCCCTCTCCAAAGTCATAAATACTCACCTTTTTGAAACCTACCTAGAGCCTGAGAAATGCTGCAATTGTTTTCCCTTTCTAAGATGCATTCTGAGATAATTTTATTATCATTCCAAAAGGAATGAATTTTATTTAATAATCTTTGAAATATGTATTGCATTTAAGTTATTAGAGTTTTAAAACTTAGCATTCATTTTAAAAAATGTAAAGCTTTGAAGAAGTGCCTTGCCTGCTGTGAGCCTCAATTCGATCTCCTGCCAAGTGTGGGTAGCGATGTGTCTCCCCTGTCCACCTTCCTGGAATTTTGTAAGGGTCCTGGCAAAAATCATCTGGGTAGAAATAGTTTGTATTTTTAGGAAAACACTGCTCTTGTTAACCCAAAGTATGGCTCATCATGTTAAATGGGAATAAATGTTGCTTTAGGAATACATACAACACATGCGTGTTTTATTGTAGTCAGTTTGCATTTTTTGCATGTGGGGAATGGATATTGAGCAGAGGGGGAGGAGGGCACGTGGGGGTGAGGGAGGCACAGTTGTGCAGTGGGGACTGTGTTCTTGAGAAGTGACCTTTGGGCTTGGCTGTCCTCTTCTCTGAGGACACTTTGTCAAGTGTGAACTTGACAAACCCACTCTAGTCCTCTGGTTCCCGTTCCCCACGGCAGTTTTACAGATCCCAGATGCTTCAGCCACTCGCTCATCAGGGGCTGCTTGCTTCTCCTGTGACCTATTTCAACAGCCTTGTGCTGCTCTCCCTCCCCCCAGCCTCACTTCTGGGTCCTCCAGCCGGATTATTCAGACCTTGGAAAATCAGAGGAATGCTAGATGACCCATCACCAGTTTATAGGCAGTCTTTATGGAAAAGATGGGACTCAAATGTGATCTTGGTGGCTGCACAAAGTGGGGCTCTTTTAGAGGTATTTCAGTCTGGACAGAAGAGAAGAAATACTGTTTGTGCAAATGTCAGGAAGGAGAGATGAGTAGTGTGTTTATGAAGTTGGGTGGAAGCCCATCTAAGGCATTAGCATCGGAGTATGTGTGAAATGCTGGGAAAATTTGGACGGAAGCTCGAGGCCAGGCTGCAGTCAACTCAAGAAGGATGCAGTTCATAACTTTGGAAAGGAGAGCTTCATTGCTTATCAAGGGGTGCAGCCTGCAGGCTGACCATCTTGGGAAGCTTAGCCTCCAGCCAGAAGTAGAAAGCAAGCACTTTGAGGGACTAGTAAGGGGAAAACAGGAATTTATGCTAAGCAAGGTGGTTGAATGTAACATATTTAACCAGCTATAGGAGGAGTCATGAATGTTTATGAAAGGAGAAAACTACACGTGAGCAACTGAGCTTCATGCCCCTTCCTAAGTTACATGCACAAACAATGCCAGCCTTAGCATGATCCAAGGGTGCAGTTTTGGGCTCTCTGACCTCAAAAGGTGAAGCAGGGGACATGAAAATCCCCTGTGCATTAACAAAGATGGAGACTTTACCTCTTTTACATTTACCTGGATGGAGTTGAAATCCATTCTTCTTAGTAAAGTATTCCGAGAATGGAAAAATAAACATCCGATGTACTCCATACTAATTTGAAATCAATATATAAATAATTACCTGCTCATAAGAACAATAAAACAGGATGGGGGGAGGACAATTGGCAGAAGGAGGGAGGGCAGGAGGCGGGATCTCCCCTAATGTGCACATGGTGAGGGTGTATAACACGCCCCTGAGGGAGGGGCTCTTTTACAAATGGAACTTAACTCCGGAAGTGAGAACAATGTAACCTAAAGATGTGTACCCTCATATTAATTGGAAATAAAAAATAAATTAAAAAATAAAGGAAATGCCCTGGACATATGGAGTCCAGTTCCACCCCACGGTTGGTGACCTCTTTGGGGGAAGAAGTGCTAGTTGGTTGTGCCGAAAGCCCAAAGGGAGAAAGCATTAGGCCTTGGTTGAAACCAAGGGTGGGACAACTCTTTCCAAAGGGCTGGTTCTGTTTAACACTTAGGGAGGAAAGCCTAATGGTAATTAACAAGAAAGTAGGTAAACTGAGCTATGTCTGGCCGCCCATCCTGTCACAGCTGGATAATAAGTTAATAACTTATTAACAGTTATTAAGTTTTCTCTGGAGTCCCCTTGACCAAGAAGAGTTTTGTTTAGTCAATTTGTGTGGCTTAGATTTTTATTCCCCTTTCTCACTGTTTTAAAGTGTAGAGGTTTTGCTCCATTTGGATGGTAATACGTAAGACAAACATGATGTTTATCAGTTAAGATGCTTCTGAGAGCAAAAGATGGCACTGTTGGTGATTAGTATAAAATGACAGATAGAAATGAACACCATCCCAGGCAAACTGGAGCACGTGGTCCCCTGGAATCGCAGGCACTGCAGGTTTTGATTCAGTGGGGAGGAGTGCCATGACCAGAGGGCTTCGGACCTGCAGCCAGGTGCCGGGGACTGGATCAGACGGGAGGGAGAAGCAGCTGGCACACTGTGCAATGTGAGGGCAAGGGGGAACGGCGGAAGAGCCGGAGCATTGGTAGGTGGGGAGGAGAAGAGGTAAAGGGGGCTGGATGGGCTGAGGCAGGGTGGAATGCCGTGCACCCCACAAAGCTGAGGTGAAAGGCTAACTGCTCAGACCGAGAAAATTCACATTCCCCTACCTTTCTTCCCTCACATCCTAACCTTAGAAGCTGGAGAGCAAATGGATAAGAGCTCATCTTTAGGATTCTCCATCAGCATGTAAAATCAACCTGCATGCCCATCAGTCATGCGACTGCTATGTCTGCACCCAGAGACTAACCATGTCCCCAAGGATAGGAAATGGTCATGGTGCCCGGCTGATGAAACTCTGCACAAGCTGAGGCTGTTGATCTGGAGGCTGATGGCCTGCTGAGTCATGCTCTGTCCAGCAGGGCCACTACATTGTGTGGCTCACAGGGGCCCTGTTCACACTCATGACATCTTGGACCACTCTGCATGTTGGCTATGGCACAAAGCACTGATGAGGAGGCAGGTGACTCAGTTTTCTCTCTAGAACTGGTCTTTCCCTCTGTGTTGCTGTGGACCCGGTTTCCCAGTCCCTGCAGAGCAGGCGGGAATCACATATTCTAAAGTATCTGACCAGTGACCCAACAAGATCTACTCTGCAAATGTTCTCTTGGAAAACACCACTAGCTTAACCTGTTGGGACCAAAGAGGTCGGCAGAGTGCTCTACAGTGACGCTCCTAAATCAGGCAGGAGCTGAGGAAATTGGCACACCTGCTCCACTTCCAGAAGGCTTCCCTGTGGGACCCTTAGGTGGCAGTATGGAACCCAGGAACTGCACAGAACAGCTCCTACTCAGAGCAATCACTGGCCTTCACCCAGGCACAAAATGCCTCTCTGCCTCTCCTATAGCCTGGCAGACCTCAGCCCTATACACCACCCTGGGATGTTCCTCCAAACTCCAGCATGCCCAGAAAGCAGGCGCAAGCCATGGGACAGCCACAGAATCACTCACCAGGATCTGCAGGCCCCTGGGTGCAAGGTGAATCTTGGATTTAGAAGGGGAAGTAGAAGGGAGAGGCACCCTCTGCGAAAGACTGAATAGAATTTGCTCATATCCCCTATACTGAGCTTTCTCTCTTCTCTTCCAAGGACTCCTGACCCAATTCACCTGCAACTGGGAACAGTATCAGCAGCGCCTGGCCTATGTAACCGTGGGCACAGAGCCCAGCAGGTGTTCAAGCTTCTGGTGCCACACAAGCCCCAGCCAGGATCCAGGGAAGCCACCAACTTGCTGAAAACAATCTCACAATGTGTTCTGAGACAGGAGCAGAGCTGAGCGGAGAGAGGGTTTCTATCGTGGGGCCATCACAGTCCAGCTCCCAGCAAGCCCACAGGGAGTTTTCCAAGATTAGTGACAACCCAGATGAGGGCAAGGAACCAGGGTTGTCTACCTGCTCCCGCTTAGTCTTGGCTGCAGGCTGCTCCTGGGATAGGACACCACTCTGGGCAAGGCGGCAGATCCCCCAGAAGAAACTCAGCTGAGTGCTGTTGGCTGCCAATGCACACTTCAGCCCTGGGAGGTTAAGAGCTGGGCAACACATCACGAGCTCCACCATGGGGCCCATCGCGGGGCTGTTCAGATCAAGTGTTGCTTTGTGTGAGAAAAGCATCGAGGAACCGTTAAGCCTCTTTTCTTTGGGAAGCTTGCAAGGGGAAGGTTAATGGGATGAACTATCTTCCACCCCAGAACACACACATCTGGTACAACTGACCTTGAGGCCACAAGCAATGCTGGGAACCCCTGCTCAGACGCACATTCTAGACTTCCCTCGGCCTCAGCCAGCACCCTGCCAGTCCAAGTGCCTCAGATCCTCATCCCACAGGGGTTCAGCCCTGGTCTTCATGTTCTTCTCAAAACAAGGCTGTTGGCTGCTGTGATTGTCCATTCACCATCAACATTGGGTTAATTAGTTTAGACCAATCAGGAGGAGATAAAGTGACACGTGTCATTTCTGAGTCAGAATGTTGTGCCCATGCAAGACACCCCCCCCCCCCCCGAGCTCTCTTTTTCTTTTTCTTTTTCTTTATCAAAGCTAACTTGCAAAATAACTTTGAAAATCTTATGTTTTCCTCACTGGGCTGTAGTTTACCCAACCATACAATGAATTCTTGAACTAGATACATGACTTCTAATCAGCTGTGTATTAAAATCGCCAGAGACGCATATGTCTAAAAGCACAGACTCTAAATCATCCTCACCACAGATTCTAGTTCAATGTATCCAAGTGGAAATGGGGCTTAGGGGCCGTACTGTACCTCCTGGACTTGCTCCAGCCCTGGTTTGCCCCCACATCACTCACCTCACTGGTAAAATAGGGGTAGAGATGCCCACTATCAGAGGATTATGCAAAGTTGGCGGCCAGCACTGTAAACCTTCACAGGCTTAGTAAAGAAGGCACTTGGCTGCTCTAAGCCTCAATTCTCTTATCTTTATGAGAAGCATCAAAAGGGCCCTTACTTCACACATAGGTCAGGAGGGTGAAGTTAGGCAACACACACAAAATCTGTAGTCTCTGGCATTGAGAAGGAATTCAACAAAAGCAGCTGTGATTATTTACTGAGTCGTCTACCATGTGTCAGCCACCTTGCTGAGCTCCCCATGAAAATGACTTTGTGGAATGTTTCTTCCAGGATTTCCAGGCAACTTTGGGAAAGGCTGGGAGCAAATCCCAGCTGGTTTTGCTTTGTGGAAAGGAGAGAGGAGGTGCAGGCCCTGAGAGGCACACCAGAGTAGAAGACTCGTAGAGTATGTCAGGGGACCCAAGCACACACGGGCCTCTCATATCCTGTGTGGCCTTAAAGATTGTGTTTCTGTCCTCAGGCCTCGGTTTTTCTACCTGAGAAAGGACAGGATGGACAGCATTGAGTTCTCAGGGTCCATTCAGTTCTTTCTCTAATTGCGTGGCTCAGAGGAAATCTAAGGCAGAGCTACAGGACAAAGCTAGGAGGCCACATGTCCAGGGTGTCTCCTCCCTGATGATCCTGGAGCCCTAGGAATCAGGTAGAAAAATAGGAGATCTGTTTCTACAATAGGGGCCTCACTTCCAGCCCCTATCAGAGTGATTGCTGACCACTGATTTCTCATTCTCCAGCCACAGAGAATGTGGAATCCACTTTAGATAGCGACTGCTGGGACATCACCAAAGAAAAAAAAACAAACAGAAATAAGTCAGGGGGTAGGAGCAGCCAGACCCGGCAAGTCTGGGGAGCTGGCCTGACATTCCATGCTCAAGTTCCCCAAGCTGAAGTCTGGGGAGGGAACCAGCAAAAAGCAAATAACAAAACAGCTTCTTGGGGTCCCTAGACACCCACCCAGTTAAGAAAGAGACTACTTTCCTTGGACTATATCAGCCTCATTTCTCTGAGGCCCAGAGCACACCAAACACCCGAAGGCTGGCAAGATACCTGGGCCTCTTTCCTCTCTCTGGCATTCCTCATCATTTATTTTCTATAACACAAAGCATTCCTTGGAAAACCATGACCACTGTAACATGTCTCCATTTGGAAGCACGAGTCAATGGTTTAAAGAAATTGTAAAAATTCCATTTTCTTACACTTGAGTCCCTTCCTAGTGTTCCCTGGACATACTTCTTCCAAAGTTCCTAAAAAGAATGACTGTTCAGTTTATGGAGAACTTTGTAATATGCCAGTCATTGATCAAGGTACATTTTATTTGTCAATTCATTTAACCCTTAAAACACTATTGTCCCCCTGTTTTCAGAAGGGGAAACCAAGGTATGCTTTCTGTTCTTTGTCCTTACCCATTCTCAAGTATTGATGAGCCCAGGGTGTCTATCTAGTAGACACAAGTGGCCATTTTGCCTGGTCTCAGGACAGGGGCACCCAAAGACTTTACCTCAGGGAAGTTCAGTGGAAGGTCATAGCTCTTGACCTATTTGTGACCTGACATCTAATAGAGGTGTCCACCCCCCTCCAGGCAAGACCGTGCTTCCTTCTTCCAGGCCCAGATGCCATTCAAAGGGTTTCATTGAAGACACAGGCCCACAGGGAGCCTGGGCGAAAACCTCCTTCTTTGACTAGAAAAGATGCAGGCCCGGCCTGGCAGGTTTACTGCCAATTGAATGAAATGTACAACTCAGGGGACAGAGGGCCATTGTCTGAGGAGCTACAGGGAGGAGGGAGGATGGAAGTCAATTTGGAAGAGTGGAGAGAAAAAGAGAAGCATCTAAGGAGCTGATGGTGAGGCTGGGCATGACCAAAGTTGGAAGCAGATACACACACAGAGTGCAGGGTAGCTGGACAAATGTCCCCCAGATGCTTCCAGGCTAGTGTGGATGTAGTGATTTTCCCTCACTATAGAATTTCCCAACCCTGCACTGAGCATCCACTAGAAGCTATGTCTGGACTGTATTCATGCTTCTCTATCAATACCTTGCCTTGGGTAGGGAGGGGACCTTTACAGGTCAGCCCTTTTCACGCTGCGCTATCCCCTAGAGCTGGTGTCAGGGATGGGAGCCCCCAGCCTCTGCATCACACAGACCGCTCCACTTGCCTTGGTGACCTATTGCCATTCCCTCATGGTTTCACTTGGGGAAAGACTTTGACAGCTAAACTGAGGTGTGAAAACCACAGCACGCCTAGATCTCCAGGTGTTGCCCAGCTCTGATAGCCTCTGAGGCTCAGATCCAACTCCGGGACGCCTGGAGCATTTCATTCACCTGAAGTTCTAACTTATTACCACACTAGGTTGAGCAGGAGCCAGCAAGGTTTAGAGATGTGAAGGTCTTTTCAATTCCTGGTTGGAATCCCAGCCACTTTGAGCCCATGATGGGGATGTTGCCAGAGGTAGAGATAGGAGAAATTTTGAACCTATTCATCAATCTGGTGACTCAATTTCCTTTCTTCCTCCCTTTTCTTCAGAAGGCATTTCCGTGCAGAGGAAGTGCAGCCCAGGAGATGATCCAACTCAGAGCACTTCCTGTTCTTAGGCTGGGCATAATTGCACCGTCCTTTCTATCCCGCCCCCACCAACCTCGGCAATGAATGGAAAGTATGCCCAGTCCCAGCCCATGGATACTCTTCCACTTCCTGGAAACCCGCCAGGGCTCAGTGCCTACTCTGCAAATTGCTAACCTCATTTCATCACTGTTGACCGTGACTGTGCCAAGGAATTCTCTCTCCCTTCCCTAACTCTTCAACTCCTATAAAATAATAGCTCCTAAGTCTATAAAACTCTGGGAAAGAAGCCAGAGGAGTGGAGAGGCAAAAAAAACCCTAGAAGCCTCTGGCTTTTGCCCTCATGCATGAAAGTACCCACGGATCTGCTGTGTCTGGGAAATACATTTCCAGAAGGACCAGATTGGGAGTAGAGGCACCAGACACAGTCTCTGGGCTCTGTCCAGGACACCAGCCCTAGGAACACAACTATTTCTGATTATTATACATATGACTCTGGGATTTTCAAGAATACATTTTGCTTATGAAATCGGGCAGTTGTATTTTCTTTGGGGACAAGATGAAGCTGGAAGAGTGAAGATTGGGATGGAAGCATGGTTTTAGGAAGTGAGGGCCATGGACTTGGCTGCTCTCCATGTAGATTCAAGATAGATAGGACATCTCCACCACTGCAGCTCCAGTACCCAACAACAGCCTCCTAGAACTCAAGGACCTTAGTCTCTTGTCCAGCAAAGAGCTGATGGTGAGGCTGGGCATGAGCAAAGTTGAAAGCAGATACACACAGAGAGTGTAGGGTAGCTGGACAAATGTCCAGAGAGCCCATAGCCTCTCCTGCCCACACCCCGTCCTTTACCAGATGTCTCCCACCCAGTCCAATGAAACAGCCTCTGAATTGTTCTCCCTATCTCTGGTAATTCTTATCTTATCTCACCCTCAATCCCAGAGAAACACCAATTGTCTGTGAATCCAGACCTCAGAGGACAGCAGATGGCAATGAACTTAGTGGTCAGGTTATACTTTCCAGTGAGGAAGAAGCTAAAGAGAGCCTTAAAGAACAGAGTAGCCAGTTGTGGTGGCTCACACCTGTAATCCTAGCACTCTGGGAGGCTGAGGTGGGTGTACCACTTAAGTTCAGGAGTCTGAAACCAGCCTCAGAAACAGTGAGACCCCATATCTACTAAAAGTAGAAGAACTAGCCGGGCATTGTGGTGAGCGTCTATAGTCCCAGCTACTTGGGAGGCTGAGGAAAGAGGATTGTTTAAGAACTAGAGTTTGAGGTTGCTGTGAGCTAGGTTGAGGCCATGGCACTCTACCCACGGTGACAGAATGAGACTCTGTCTTAGAAAAAGAAAAAAAAAGGATGGAATGACATCAAAGGTGAGGGTTTGCCTGGGTTAGTTTAGGGTGGACAGAAGAATGAGAAGATGCAGAAATCTAGTCAGGCTAGAATTTGCTCCAGGAATAGGAGACATGTTAAGAATTCTTTTTTTATTTATTTTTATTTATTTATTTATTTATTTATTTATTTGAGACAGAGTCTTGCCATGTCACCCAGGCTAGAGTGCAGCGGCATCGTCCTAGCTCACAGCAACCTCAAACTCCTGGGTTCAAGCAATCCTGCCTCAAGTTCCTGCGTATCTGAGACTACAGATGCCTGCCACAGTGCCTTCTTCTCTTTTCTTTTCATTTCTTTTTTTAGTAGAGACAGGATCTTGCTCTTGCTCAGGCTGTTCTGGAACTCTTGACCTCAAAAGACCCTCCTACCTCAGCCTCTCAGGGTGGTAGGATTATAGGCTTGAGCCACTGAGCTCCACCTAGAAATTTTAGAATGCAAGCTTAGAGCCATGCTTTGCAGGATCTTCAATGTCAAGATGGTCATCGGGAAACCTGGGTGTGTCTGAGATAACGGGGCAGGAAGCAGCCTGAGCAGAGATATGCTTGAAGAAGAGAAAGCTGATGGGGGCATCCGGATGGGCTGTGGAAGCAGGTCTCAGCAATGAACCATGCAGGAAGAGATGGGGAGTGGGAAGAGAGGCGGCAGACCACAGCAAAAGTGAGATAGGCAGGGGCTTACTGAAGACCTTTGTTCAGTAGGCTAGAGTGGGTCAGGAACCCGGGTCCTAGAAACGCTCCCAGAATACCCTGAGGCCACATTTAGGGGCAGGCCCACCCTGAGCTCTGAGTTTACTTTCCTCCTCTCTCACTATCCCTCTAAGTCCCCACTAGAGAGGTCTGGGATATGCATTAAAAACAAAACAACAACAAAAAAAAAAAAAAAAAAAAAAAAAAAAAGGGCATCCTCCTTCTGGTTGCTTCATAAGATTCCACTGCAGTACATGACCTTGACCAGCTCCTCTTTCAGAAAGAAACCAGCCTCCTCACCAAGAATAAAGATCCATCAGCGGAGCCCAAGCCTACCAGTCATGGGACAGAGGCAGCTCCTGTACAATGCAATGTGCTCAGAAGCATGGGGCACTGGGAAGCAGGAGATACGGGGGCTGCTTCCGGAACAGTCCCTAATGCCCTGTGCATTGAGGCATAGTCTACTCTCCTTCTGGCCTCAGTTTCCCTTGGTTACAGGCAGGAAGTGAGAGAGTCTAGCAGATGATTTCAGGAGCCATTTTGGCAAACATCCTCCTGCGCACTGGCCAGGAAAGAGTTGGACGAGAAAGTATTTCAAACCTCCCGTACCAGCGAGAAACCTGGATTACAACGAACCTACTCCCAGCTCAGGCACTGCCTGCCAAGACACAGACTCTTATCAAAGCCCCCACCATACACCCAAAGCTCTGGGAGCAATTAGCCCCCCGACAACATCATTCATCTTCTTTTTTTTTTTTTATGAAAAGACAGTTTATTATTACTAGTTTACTATATAACCTATTAATGAATATACCAGATTGCATTTCCTCAAGTGGCAAATGAGGCACATTTCTCTCCCCGGAGAATCTCAGTATCATCTGTGGAGGATTCAGTTTCTTAGGACGAGTGTGATACTGTCCACAAAGATACCAACGGTGCTGAGTAGTAAAGAACATTTTGCTAAGCTGTTCTATCATGGGTCCTTGGTCAAGGTGTTCACTTTCTTCTGCCAATCTAGTTTTTGGCACTTGATGATCTGTTCCTTCATTATTACACACAGGATCTGGTAGAGGAATAGGTTTTGTGTGTTCATATGGAACGTCCACAGAAGGATGGTAGCATACTATTGTCCTGCCATCAGATGTCAAAGCAAGCCCTACTTTGGAATTATAGTCATCTGGCAGAGAAGAATATTTAGATTTATTACAAACACAATATGAAGCTACATTTTGTATTGTAAATAAACATCTCAAGACAGTTCTCTTTGATATCACCCATTTTACTACGGCTCCCGCCATGGTGTATCAAGATACTTATGAAAAATATGTTTTGAAGAAACACTGCTTTTAAAATCTGCTCCTAGAAAAAAACAGTTTTCATCCCTGCTTGACAGTGCCTCACGTGAGCCCTCCATGAGTTATTTCTTGATGAGACATCACTGAAATGGATTTTGTGTGTTGAGAGGAGTGCTATTAATATTTCCCTTTCATTTGATACTGCAAAATGGAAGGGGACATTTGATTTACTTGCTTACTTAATTAGATTCAACAATGTCAAAAAATGCAAAACTACTGGATAAAAGTGGGAAAATATAAAATGTATCCAGGCAAGGTATTATAGACGTATACTTACAGATGCCAAACAGAATATTTCCTAGAAGATTTTTTTCTATGTGTGTAATTGTTTCAGTTTGAGCTAGGCTAGAAATGAGAGAGAAAGAACGTGAGCAAGAGAGAAAGATGAGTATCCCCACAAATCAGCTGAAAATGAAGGTATCATGTCTTATTATATAAATATACTGAGCATTGCATACAACTTAGAAAACAGTGTGAGTGATGGCAGAGAGAAATTGTGACAAACTGAGCTTGTAAAAGTATAACCATAAGTATCATCACATCTAAGGGGTTTACATTATGCTAGTAAGTTTGAAATTTAATCAAAGTACAGAACTTGGTAATTTAGTGATAAAATCAGATTTATCATTTTGAAAAAATGTAGGATTTATATTAAATTATTATAGAAAGCAGAGAAATGTTGACAACAAAGACACCAATTATTAAATTATTATAATATTCCAGACCAAAGTAGGAGAGAGAAATAATATAACTAAGATAGGACCCATCTGCATGGAGGTTTATGCAGTTTAGACAGGTTTGAAAGTGTAGAAATCAGCGGTTCTCAACCTGTGAGTCTCAACCCATAGGAACTGTATTAAAGGGCTGCAGCATTAGGAAGGTTGAGAATCACTATAAACAATAGAAGTTGGTATTGGTTGGATATGGAAGGAGATGAAGAAATTAAAGACAATTCACATTTTAGGTGCCTAGTTTGGAGACAGAAATTGTAGTAAACAAGAGTACAATTGAGAATGTGAATATCCATTTTTTAGCAACTAAAGTTTATCAGTTTAAATTATTTATATGATGCACTATTTAGTGAAGCATATTAATAATGCAGTTCTGTTTCTCTATTGTGATAAGATCTAACGTTAGCCCCATGTACCAGGAGGGACAAAGTTGTGAGAAAAAGACGCAAGTAAGGGTTGCTAAATTTAAGAAGTTCCCCTTTCTCAAAATATTTCTGTTTATATTATTTATAATTTTTGATCACTAAATATGTTGTTTTTTTGAATTATAGCTATATTTGAATCCATAAACATCTTCATGCAATATGTACTGTCCCTTTAAAGATTAAGTAGTTATAATTGTCACATGTTAACTATCTTAGTTTAATCAAATTACTTTATTCAAAATATAAAATTATCTATGAAAATAGAAATAAAAATTATCTATAGTGATCTAAAAATAATTTGTAGAGTAGATAAATTTGAAAGAATGATGTCACAGCAGAAAATGAACTTGCAACAGTCTCTAATTGCTACAGTCCAGCCACAGTGACTTTCTTTTCCTTCTCACACATTAAACTTCTTTCTACTTTAACATGTTTGTATTGTAATTCCTTCTGTCCGAAAATTTCATTACCTTATTTTCAAACAACCTAGATAAAAATGGGAATAGAGAAAATATGACATCTCTTTCGGATCTTAGCTCAATTATTAGTTTCTGATTACACAAATAGTATTATAGCTCACCGACTCCTTCCATCTAATGCCATTGTAACAATTTAGGATGATGCTGGGTTCCAAATAAAAGTTCAGTAATTCTGTTGAATGACAGAAGAAAAGGTAAAAAACGTATAACTTTGCTGGTTAAAAAAAAAAAAATGTGTGGTTTAGACATTGGGACTGATGCATTTGGGCATATTATAATTTGTCATTTTTATATACTAGCATATACTCTGCATAATGGAGAAATATAAGAAAACTAAGTTTTGGAAACAACTGTATTTAGGACTAAATATTAGCTGAACATATAACCTAGATAATTTTCTATAATTCAACTTTCTTATTTGTCTAAAAGGGAATATTTGTGAGAAATTTTGTGAGAGCTAAGTGAACTATTGTATATGGCAAATGTAAGGGCCAAAGTACACATAAACCTAACTTTAACGCTTTCCTTCTCTGAGACAAAATTGGATAATTATATATAATTTAAAATTAGGTCTGTACAAGAAAATCTACTCAATGTAAACCAATCAACACTAAAATAAAGTTTTATAAAGCTCATTTTGAATTAGTATTTTACCTAAGGTAATATGTTTCATAATATAATTTTTAAAAATTAAAATAATCTTTTCTGTTTGTAACTTTTACCACCACTACCCCAAACATAAAAATTTTATAAATCCATATTTTTATCCTTAGATATAATCTTATTAACATGTAACCAGAAGGGCATATTTATGTTATTGCTTTAATGAGACAATCATTCTTTGAGTTTAGCAAATGGATTTAAATTTTTTACCTAATTGGATTTGTCCTCACTTTTGATGATGACTTGAAAGATGAAAGAATGAGCTACTGTTCAGACAAGTAAATTAATTATGGGAGCTGGATCTTCACCCTGAAAATTAACACGAGTTCTATGGCTAGCCTGTAATACTTTTTAGACAAAATACTCAGGTGTTTTTTTTTTGTTTTTTTTTTTTTTTTTAATTCATCTAACAGTTGAAAGCATTGACCTCTGGTTATTCATTTACTATGAAGATGTGTGAAATTATTAAAATAATTATAACTGGAAGAATTTGAGATACTTCATCACTTGAGAAATTTGTATAAAACATTGCATTAATTAACTAGAAAAGGCTAGAATTAGTGCAATTGGAAATAAATTGGGTATTTTAAACTTACAGTAACTTTATATCTAGGTTTGAAGTAAATATTTTCCTTTAGGTCAGTAATATTTATAAAAATAATTTTTAGAGAAGGAAATACCTAAAAACTATTACAAATGCACAGCTTAAAATCATTCAGAGTGAACTCTGTTATAGATCTTTCAGAAATTTACAAAAGGAGTTTAGTTATTTTATCATTTTTTAGCAATAATTACAATACTACTTCATTTCTTATTTTCACTATTTAAGAACTATTTCCTATTTGTAAAAATAACATAGTTCTTTTTTATTCTCAGAGGGTAGGTTTCACTACCCTCCCCCAGGAATGCTGAGATTTCATCATGCTACTTAGAAAGGCACCCAATTTAAAACTTATAAATTAGTAATTTCTGGAATTTTCCATTTAATATTTTTGGATCACAGATGACTGTTGCTAACTGAAGCTGCTGAAAGCAAAATTACGGATAAGGAGGGCTACTTCGCATTTATTTAATTAATTATTTTTTTTTGGCCAAGGTCAGGTTTGAACCCGCCACCTGCGGTATATGGGGCCAGTGCCCTACTACTTTGAGCCACAAGCACCGCCCATACTTCTCCTTTATTGTTTGACTATCCTAACCACATTAGAAATCACTTGCCCATGAACTTTACAAAGAAAATATTGTACAAAAAAAGAAAGAAATCTCATGTCATTTCTTTTCTTCTTTTTTTTTTTTTTTTTTTTTTGAGACAGCCTCAAGCTGTAGCCCTGGGAAGAGTGCTACGGCATCACAGCTCACAGCAACCTCCAACTCCTGGGCTCAAGCTAGTCTCCTGCCTCTGCCTCCCAAGTAGCTGGGACTACAGGCGCCTGCACAAAGCCTGTGCTATTTTTTGTTTGCAGCTGTCATTGTTTGGCTGGCCCTGGCTGGATTCGAACCTGCCAGCTCAGGTATATGTGGCTGGTGCCCTAGCCGCTTGAGCCACAGGCACGGAGCCTGTGATTTCTTTCTTTCTTTCTTTCTTGTTTTTTTTTTTTTTAAAGACAGAGTCATTTTATCACCCTTGGTAGAGAGCCGGGCATCACAGCTCACAACAACCTCCAACTCCTAGGCTTAGGCGATTCTCTTGCCTTAGCCTCCCGAGAAGCTGGGACAATAGGTGCCAACCATAACGCCCAGCTATTTTTTTGTTGCCGTTTGGCCTGAGCTGTTGTTTGAACCCGCCACTCTCAGTATATGTGGCCGGCACCCTACCCACTGAGCCACAGGCGCCACCCAAGCCTGTGATTTCTTAAAGACTTATCAAAGAGCTTTTGAAAAGTACATAAAACAAATAATTAGAGGAAGTATGTAAGATACGTGATTTATCTTTCAACAGTGAGAAAATGAAATTACAATTAATATTCTCCATGGAAATATATAACCCCAAGGAATAAAAGAAAATATACTTACACAAACATCAAAAGGTATTTTACCATAGTCTATCTTCAGCAAGGGCACTCTATTTTGCTTTAACTTCCTAATAAATTTTTAAGAATTCATATACTTCTGATAAACACAAAAGATTAAGTAAAAAATATGTTCAGTCTTCCTCTCACAAAATCTCACTAAACTTATAGGGAGCTACTTAATGAATACATATATAAACAATAGTAATGAAGGAGTAAATAGCAGTAACAAGATTTAAACAATAGAAAGAAGGATCAATGATGAAAAGACTGTATTATGCTGCAGTAATTGGGCTGCGTGCATAAATCCATGCTACATAACTCCAGTGCAGGTCAGGAGAGCTCCAGACACCAGCTACCTTTGAAAATGGAAGCTGAGTAAAGGTCTTCAGATCAGAATGATAGTTGAAAGTTTATGTAAATATTCTTTTTTAAAATATTTATTTTTTCATAGAACAAATTAAACCAACTACCTTCCACTGCTAAGGAAGGCTTCCTCTGGGATTTATGCTTAAAGAGTTTAGACCAGGAAGACTGTGAACTCTGACATTAGCATGACAAGAATGTCGTCCTGAAAAAGGAATGCATGTTCTATGAAATGTTTTATCCTGAACTTTGGGACAAGTCTTTCCATCTTCAGTCAGCTGTGGTAAAAGTGACAGCTTCAACTTTTCACCCCCAACCCCCAAAGGAGGACTCTGGAGAGTTCTTCCTTGAGACAAGTAAGTACATGAAAAGAAAATCTAACTACTCTCCTTAGCAGTGTTCCCCAAAGACATAGTTTACACTGAAGCCCACAAGTTGGTATGTTTTAACAGAATCAGAAACTGTTTATTCGGCTTTTAAATTTCTCACTCTCAAATATGATTGGATAGCTCAGACACATCAGCTATTTGAAGATACTTAATTACAAGAAAACAGATACTAACTGAAAATTAACAAAGGAGGGAAGGGGGGAATCCATTGAAACCAGAAGAAATGTGAGGAACTGCAGAGACTAAAGATAATACATTCACAAACTTGTGAGCAGTTGCTTCAGAAAAAAACTTTTATAAATAAGGGGAAAAAAAGAATCTGCAGTAGGGAATAATATGTAAACATATTTGAAAACTTAGATATAGACACAGAAACAAAGACACATAAATATTTCAGAAATAGTTAAATCAGATCTATCTGTTAACAGATCTATCACTTGACTTACCTTTTTAAATTTTTATGGTGAGACATTTGAAATTTACTGTCAGTTATTTTGAAATATATAATACATTATCATTGACTATAGTCACTCTAGGTTGCAGGAGATCTCAATACCTATTTCTACTGTCTACCTGAAACTCTGTACCCTTTGAACCACAACTCCTCATTCCCTCCCTCCTGACCTCCCCAGCCTCCAGTAGCCATCATTTTACCTATGACTTAAACTCTTTTAGATTCTTCATTGTATAATTTATCAAAGCATCACATGGAACCTATGTATATAATACATATATAAAAATTATATTTTTTCAGTTGCAAAGATTAATACAAAAATCACAGAAATAAAAAGTCCAGTGAATTGGTTAAAATTAAATTGAGGGTAATTTGTAGATCCTAGAATAGAAAGGTAAAAAAAAATTAGCAGAGAGGAGATTTTATGTAGAATTAAAAAAATAATTTCAGAAAATTCCACTATCTGAATTTTTATTTTGCCACAGAGAAATAAAGGGAAAAATATAGGTAAATTATAAAATATTGTACCTGGAATATTTCACAAAACTAATAGACTTCACACTCCAAATTAAAAGTCCTATGCAATGCCTAGAAAAATGAATGAAAAGAAATTCTCACTAATGAGCATTGCCAGAGAATTCAAAATACTGAGAACAGAGAGATACGACTTTCCAGCTGGTGGAAAGACAGGAAAAAATGTAAACAATTATCCATAAATCAAAATGTCACCTGCCTTTTCAGAAAGAGCAATTAAATCTAAAATTAAGTGAAGCAATGCCATCAATAGTCTTAAGAAAAAATATTTTAGATCTGTGTACCTAAACTAAAAATCTAGAGTGAGTATAGAAAAAAAAAAGACATTTAATATATTTGAGATCTTGTTTTGCTTTACATAATTCAATCTTAGAGGGATATTGTAGCATGTGCTTTATCAAAAGATTAAAGTATTTGTAAAAAGAGGAAGGAATATGGTTCAAGTTATAGGGGATATAACACAGATCAACTGTTTATCTTTTTATTGTGGATACATTTTAGATTGGCTATGGAACAATGGAACTTTTTTTTTAGAACAGCAAATACTCTGTCTTGACATTTGTAACATGGGATTCACGGGGACAACAGATTTGATTATATGTTAAAATTTAAGCATTTTATTGTTCTTTTAGTTATTTCTCAACATGAAGTAAATAAAAAAAAATGAAGAAAGCACAAAAATGCCTCTCAGTTGGAGGATCTGAACTTGATATTCTAATGTTATCAACTAACACTGCATCTGTGGTGTCAGCGGGACGGATGGATGTTTGGAGGGCGATGGGCTTCCCTTTCTCCCTTAGTAGTCTCTTCACCTTTAATTCCTTTTCCATTTGACTTCTCTCTCCCCAGTGCTATAACTACCTTCTAAAAATATGAAATGGAAACATCAAGGGTTAGACTTAAGATTATACAATGGCCCTTCTACTTCATGTTTTTGAAAACTTGAGTCACAGGCCAGCTCAAATTCAAAGGGAGGAGGCATGTATTTCCACCCTTGATATGGCACGTGGGATACAAATACAGAGTAATTGCTGCTGGCTGTGTTTGCTCACATGCCATCACGTGAATACTGTGGTTGCAACTTACTCATTTTCACAGTCTAAGTCAATTCATTGTGCAGATATTCACAAGATTTTTTTTCTTTTCTATCCTTTTCTGTCCTTCCTCCCTTTTTTGTTTCCTTTTCCGCTCACTCTTTCTATTTTCCATTTCCCTTATTTTTCTCTTTTCTCACTGTTTATTTACTTCTTTTTTTGAATAAGTAGCTTGTGTTATTTCCATTTTTCTTTTTCCTACAAATAAGACTGTACTACAATTTTTGAACCTATGTCACAGCACAAGGTGCAAAAATTGTACCAAAATTTATGAACACCAGAATTGAGCAGTCATAGCATGTGCAGAACTTCAATTGATTAGAAATGCTCAGTGCCTTTGTAAGTAAATTATCCAAACTTTTTATTACTTAAGCTCTCAGTAATAATATATGACAGCCCCAACCTTAGTCATTCTTGACAAGGCTTAGTGTTTTCAGATTACTATTTTCTTATTGACTATCCCAATAGGCATAAACCATTGTTTATTGACTTTAATTTTATGTTCAAGATAAACGTCAAAATGAGTATATCTTACATATTTAATAACAATTTTTTGCCTTTTCTCCTATTAGAGATATTATGACTTTTGCCTATATTTTTTGTAAGATGATAACACCAATCCAGGTTATTTTTCCACAGAGGAATTCTTCCAATTTCATTTGTTGAACTATTGTTTCTTCTCACTGATCTGATATGTCAGTTTGTTCATATTTTAATGTTTTTCCTGGACATTTAAAGATCTAAATAGAAATACAAATTAAAAATAATAAGCTTAATTCTCCCTCTTGAAAAAAAAAAAAGAGGGATATTCCTCTCCTCCTTTTCCTCAGAGCATTTAGTTCAGAAAACTTATCATTCCAGAATGTTTTCTCACGCCTCTTCCCTATAAGTACCCAGACAAAATCCAACTACTTTTTCTTCTGATACTTAACTAGAGTTTCTTTTTTCTATTCTAAAAGTTTACATAAGTGGAATCATGCAGTATACATTTCCTTGTGTGGAAAATGTTTAAACAAAATAACATTGATACTCATTAATTTTTTTGTAGCAATAATTTATTCCTTTATGTTGTTAAGTAGAATTACATTCTGTGAATATACCACAAGTTGTTTATCTTGTCCTATTGATGGACAGTTAACTTGTTTCCAGTCCAGCCTACTATTTGAAAACTGCTTATATACATGTACATTTTTACATAGACATAAGTTTTCATTTCTGTCATGTACATACATAGTGAAGGATTGCTCGTTCAAATAATAAGTTATTCTCTAACCATAAATAAAATGTCAAATCATCTTTCAATGTGGTTTTCCTTTCCTAACATCTCATGGACACTGTATGAGAGCACATGTCACTCTATATTCTTGATAACATTTGATGTTTAAACTTTTAAAGTATTTATTTTATTAGTATCATATAATGTGGCTACTATTTGTATTGTATATGTTTTCCAGTCTTTGACTGTATCATTGTATTGATATATTTATATTGAAGTTATATGTCTTAAAATTTTAGATAGCTAAATCTTCCCTTTTCAACCAAGTATCACATTTTCTGCCTTTTAATTGAGGCCTTTATTTATATTTTATATAATTATGAATATGTTAAGTGTTGTGGTGAAGGACGATCCAAGGGAATAGCAGCTTTGCTGCGAATGCAAGCTTGCTCCTGCAATGTTTTGGAAAACAAGAAACAGGCTCCATCTCAGATTGGCATGTAGCAAATGACCTTTATTTGGGGCCACCTTATATAATCAAGCAGTCATGTACTCTCCATTAATCTATAATCAAAGAATTTTCCTTCTTAACAATGCTTAGCTAATTTTAACTTTGCTTGAGGATGTCAAATCTAAAAATCAACAATATCTATTTAAAACATCCCATCTTACATTATTTATGGACATGCTTCAACTATCTGTAAAAATCAGAAACTTGGGGGGATAATACTCAGGATTTCCATGTGTCCATTGAGATTTAAGAGACAAGCTTTATGATTCTGTTTATCCACAGAGCTTGAAGCTATACAGCTGTTAAGACAATGTTTTTCTCACATTGTCAACCTCTGGGCTGTATCTCCAGTGACCTAATCTGGGCTTACCAACTACATTATAAAGTCACTGTGAATGGAATTTTATCTTCCTGTTTCACAGGCCCCATATGCTGACCAAGACAGCTGGCTTCCAGCTACTATGTTAGCAAAAATCATGTCATCTCGCCTTTCCCTGCCTCAATGGCACACATGTGGGAATTTATCCCGCAGTTAAGATTAAGTCTACCACAGTGCCCTTTCTCTGCTTGTGTCATCTCATTCTATGATTTTTGTTTCCCTTTAAACAAATGAGTATTAACTGTTTTTTAAAATTGGAAATCAGGAGGAAATAAATTCCTCTTTAAAGGAAGAAGACAAAATCCACTTTTGATGATATAGCAACAGACTTATGCATAACACAATCAGATTTTTTTAAGAAACACAGAAGAGAAGAAATGGTAAGTGGCAAAAACAAATAAAAAAAGCCAAATCAAACAAAATAAAGAAATATGGTAAGGGGTTAAGAAAAAAATAGCTGGTAGAAACAACCCCAGAGATCACAGAGATGTTGGGAATTCCTAAGTAATAAATTTAGAGCATCTGTTTTTCACATATTGGAGAATTTAAAAGAAAATATGTACATTATAAGTGAACAAATAAGGACTCTCACAAGATAAATGGAAGTTATAGACAAGAAGTACATAAAATTGTACAATAAAAAGGCCAAAAAAAATTTTTTTTGTTTGTTTTATTCTGTTTTGTTTTTAATTGTTGGGGATTCATTGAGGGTACAAAGAACCAGGTTACCTTGATTGCATTTGTTAGATAAAATACCTCTTATAATTGTGTCCCACCCCCAAAAGGTGTGTCACATACCGGGACCTCTCACCTCCCTTCCTCCAATTCCAATGACCACAAGCTAGGTACTTCCTCCAAGAGAGGAAAAGATATATTGTCTCCACCTTTTTTAATAGCTGAATAGTATTCCATGGAATACATATTCCATGGTTTAATAGTCCATTCCTGGGTTGGTGGGCATTTAGGCTGTCTCCACAAAACAAAAATGTCAATATTTGAAACAAATTATTCAGCAGATACTTTCACATCAGATTGGATTCTGTTGAAACAATATTAGTTAGCAGATCAATGGATCAATAGATTCAGAAGTTCAAAGAGAAAAAGAATTAAAAAAGAAAAAAATTGATTTATGGACCAATGGCCTTAGATAAAATATCTAGCAGACTAATATACAAAAAGAACATAAAGTTCGTGTGTAATTTGAAATAGTTTACTATAGTAAATTGCACATGAACTTTATGTCTACCTTGTACATTAGACTGTTAGATACTGTACTTCCAAGTATAATCTCAGAAGTAGAGGATGATTGAATTGGTGTGGTTATAATTGCTGATAATTTTCCAACTTAGAAGAAAAACTATAAATTTAAAGATTCAAGAATTCCAATGACCACAAGCTAGATACTTCATAATCAATTTGTCTAAATCCAAAATGTAAGGGGGAAATCTATATTAAAAGCAACCACAAAGGAAGGGTGCATTTTACATGAGAATTAATATTCAAAATTACTATGGCTTCTCTCCAGAAACAATAGAAAAACAAAACCTCCAAGACATTGGAATGGTATTTTCTAGACTAAAAAAAGAAAACACACACACACACACACACACACACGGTGGCCATAAACTTTGTGTGCAATTTTGAATAGTATTCTATTGCATACAAAATTTATGGACACCCCGTACAACACACACACACACACACACACACACACACTCAATTATAAATCAAGAAAAAATGTTATTAAAATGTACAAAGTAAAAACACTTTATATAAAAACTTAGAGAACTGAGAAAACTGGTTGGCAGAAGATTACCATACAAGCAATTGTAAATGAAGTTCTTTAAGCTGAAAGAAAGCAATACCAGAAAAAAATTGGTTATACCTCAAATAATAGAAATTGATGAATATGGTATGTCTGGGAATAAAATGCTGTTATTGTTGTTTCCTGTATGTCTTCAAAACAAATCAATAGTAACTTTTTATAATAAATAAAGTAAATATAAGTAAGTATATTAAGTAAAATATATGGCAATAATTGGAAGGGAGATAATGGAAGGGAGGAGGGAATAAAGTGGAAGGGAGATAACGAATGAATACTTTTACCTTTTTGCATGTGAAATGATAGAGTCAAGGTAGGCTTTGATAAAACAAGTATGAATACTTCAATCTCTAAAGTTAATATTAATATCAATAAAACAAAAATATAGTAAAAACCAATGAGAGGAAATAGAGTATTAGACTTGAAATTTTTTATTTATAGATGAACAAAACTAACAGACTACCTCATTTCCTATAGATAAATAATTATATTTAAATAATAGACAAGTACAGCCAGAAAAGTGTATCATCCACATTTTGAAAATTAATGATATTTTCACATGATTATTATAACCACTTCCATAGAAGTACAATTAAATAGTATCTTTTATACAAATCACTCTAAAAAATAATCATAAATATCAGTATTTCAGAATATTTAGTATTCCAAATTTTTTTTCTTTTAGGATAATTAATACTGCTAACAAAATAAACATAACTGTTTATGCTTCTCAGAACTGGAGATATAAATTTATGGGCTCAATCTGTTATAATATTTATGAAAACTTTCATCAAAAATCTTCTAAATGTTACTAATACTAGAATTTCTTCTTCAGTAGGCTCTTGGTCTCAGGGATTCAAAGAATGAATCACAAACCACAGATCAGTAGAAAGATGGAATTTATTTTGCAGAAAAAGCGACAGAGTTCCCTGCAAGGGTAGACTTAAGTCAGAAAATCTCCTCTCTGCCTGGGTTGTCTGGGAGTATATAGTTCCCTCCATGCTTTGAAGTTACATTTGGTCAGGATATGGTAGCAAATGAACGGACACAGTCCCTTCTGCTGGGGCAATCTGAATGAGTATATCAATGAATGGATATAGTTCCTTTGGCAAGAGGCAATGTGAATGAATGCATTAATGTATGGATACAGTCCATTCACGAAATTGTCCAGGCCTAGGAAATGAGAGCTCCCTTTTCCTTCCTGAATGGGGGAACCCAGTATCACCCTTAGGCCTGTGAAATGGTCACAGGGGAGTAGTCAAGGGGAGGGCTGTCAAAGTCCAGAGTGATTCTGGGATTGACACCAGCAGCAGCATGGGCTGTGCGGTGGTATCCCGAACTAGGCACCTGTGGGCTTTCTCCATGCTCACCCTGTCTGCCTCACTTGGGTTCTTCAGCTCTGCGTCCCCTCCTCCGCTGCACCAACACCGAATGGGTGGAGATGCTGAAGGAGCTGCAGGTCCTCCAGGTGGCTGTCTCTGACCAAGTGGAGTTTGCCTAAATTCCAGTGGAGTTTGTCTAAATTCGAGACACTTCTAGGCAAGTGCTAAGGTAAACTTGGAGCGTAAGAATCAAATAATTGATGATAGCAAATACTGATACAAAAAAATTTCTGAAATGTACTTTATGGAACACTAAGAGGTCTCTGATAACACAGCTCAATGGAATTCTCTATGAGAGACTTAAAATGCAATTTTAAAATACCATGACTTGTACACTAAAGAAAATTTTATCTTTTAATAAGTCAGTGTTTACAAATTGTCAACTTTTAAATATTTCTTACATAAAACCTATTAAAAATAAGTGGTAAAGAAGAAAAGTTAGATCTTTTTCTGAAAATAGGATTGTGTGAATTTGTTCTTTGAGTTATAGCCAGCAAGGGCTAAGCATGAGGAAGGAAGGATATATGTCCTCCAATATTCCAAGATTTGTTCTCCTCCAATTTGTAATAACTTCATATCATACAGATCCTACTGATGTTTACAAAGCAAAGGAGAAGAAAGCCTGGTGGCTCCCATCTGTTTTTATACCATACTTGGAAATGATATACAACATTTCAGTCAACACCTAGATTGTTTTGACACAAACATTAGGTCTCACCTGTAAAGGAGAATAGGAAATTAAATTTTTGCATCCTCTAGGAGAAAGACAATTCTATCAGAGTCATTTTTCTCTTTACCAGCTATAAAATTATGATTTTGCATTTGGTAACTGAAAAGATAACATACTCTAGTTGTTAGTGGAGACCAGACGTATAAAATGGTTAAGCCTAAATTATGACAAAATCAAAGGTTAAATGTTCACATTCTCCAACGTATCAGTCCAAGAGAGAAACTTAAACATTATCACTAGTAGTAAGAAACCAAGCTATGTTAGAGTTATAGTATGGATTCCAATAAATTAATATGAAGATAATTATGGAATATAACAAGAATAAATGTCACCCTTGGGGGTAATTAAAAAATTATTTGGATATAATGATGTTTCAAAGGAAGAAAACATGTTTCATAGGGGGAAAAATGCTTGCAGGGAAAGCCTGGAATCACTGGGACCGATCAGAACCTATTAGAGAGGATCAAATAAAAGGCAATGAATCTTTGAACTGGGAAAACAAAGCTAACAGAAGCAGGCTAAATACCGAAGATAATAAGAGTGGAATTGATCTGAAGGATTAGTTATAACATCTCAGAATTAGAAAAGAAGCAGAGATATAAGAAATTTTCATCTGTTCTGACAACATGAAATACTAGTGATTTTGTTAACTAGAGAATTAAAAAATATATGTAGGAAAATCTAGTTGAGTATTTGCTGGATATAAAGGTAGCCATGTAGTTAAAGTAATTTGGACATTCTGGCCTGGAACTACTGAGGGATTAAAACTAGGAACAAACATTAAGAATATGATGTCTGACAATTAAATTAGTGAACTTATCACCTTGTACTTACTTTGGCAGCCCTGTAAAAATGTCTTGGTAAGGTTTCACAACCTCGGTGCATCCGCATCTAACAGCTGTGTTTATCTCTATGTGTGTCAGTGTCATGCTGAGCAGCGTTCATTATGGTTGCATGTTTTCATGTGCCTTCATGAGAATCTTGGAGCTTGAATTAGAGCAATGATGAGATATTACATTTCTTGTTAAACTGGCAAGAGTGGAAGTGAAATCAGGGCTATATTAGTCCAAGTTTATGAGAATAATTCTGTGAAAAAAACAGCAGTGTATAAATGGATTAAACATTTTTCTGAGGGGAGAGAAATCATCACTGATGAAGAGAGGTCAGAGTGATCAATAACAAGCAGAACTAATGAAAACACTGGAAATATTTATTGAGCTGTGTGTCAAAATTGTCAGCTGACTGTGAGAAGCATATCAGACCAAATAAATATGAATAGAGAAACAGGAAAATCTTAAGTGAAAATCTTGGCATGAGGAAGGTGTTTGCAAAAATGGTTCCAAAGGAACTCACCAATGAACAAAAGCAAAGGAGAGTCAAAGTTTGCCAAGTCCTTTCAGAGAGGCAAGAAAATGTTGGGCCATTTTATCACTGGTGATGATACATGCCCATACCAGTATGACTCTGAAACAAAGTGTCAAAGCACCCATTGGAAGTCAGCCAATTCTCCACCACCAAAATGTTTTATGAGTCTAAATCAAGAGTCTAACTGATGTTGCTAATTTTTTTTTTTTTTTTTAAACCAGAGATATTATTCATTATGAATTTAGACCAAATGCACAATTAACCAAGTTTGCTATTTGGAAATGCTGAAAAGACTGAGTGAAAAAGTTAGATGAAAAGGACCTGAACTTTCCTCCAACTCATGACTCTTGCATCTCAACAATGCACCACCTCACACAGCACTGCCTATGAGGGAGTTTTTCCCAGTACACAAATAACTGCATTGGAACACTCTCCCTACTCATCTGATCTGGCCTCCTGACTTTTTCCTTTACCTGAAGATAAAGTAAACATTGAAGGGAAGATATTTTGATGACATTCACAACATCATGATTAATGTGATGACAGCTTTGATGGCCATTCCAAGAAAAGAGTTCCAAAATTGTGTGAAGGGTAGAATAGGCACTGGTGTTAGTACACAGGGGAGTACTTTAAAAGTGACCATGTGATATGCAGCAAGGAGTTTTGGTAGCACTCTTTCTAGGATGAGTTCACAAATTTAATTTTCAGACCTTGTATGTTTTAAGTACACACATTAATTACACAGTTTTGGAGAATATGTTCAGAAAACCTAAAATTTTAAGATAAAAAAGGAATGAGTGTAAAGGGATGCTTACTTTAAATATTGGTCAGGAAGGAAAGTTAAATAAGATGCTTCCAGAATAAATACTGTAATTTTTTTTTTTTTTTTTTTTTTTTTTTTTTTTTTTTTTGTGACAGAGTCTCACTTTATTGCCCTTGGTAGAGTGCTGTACCATCACAGCTCACAGCAACCTCCAGCTCCTGGGCTTAGGTGATTCTCTTTCCTCAGCCT
>CAUYPK010024173.1:0-57430 GCA_963574355.1 Loris lydekkerianus
ATTCGATCATGTTGTCTGTGAAGAGTGAAAGTTTGATCTCTTCTGACCCTATGTGGATACCCTTGATCGCCTTTTCTTCCCTGAAGCTTTTAACTTTTAAAATTAATCCTCTTAACTAGTTATTGTAATTGATGCAGCACTCCATTTTCAAAAGTGATATGACCAGTTTGGTACAAAAAAGTTTTTAAAGTTAAAAAATGAATTGATTTTGAGAAAAAAATATATTAGATAAATAACTGGGCAGATGGTGTAGGGAATCTCACAAAAACTATGAAAGTGGTGAAGTGGAGTTTGGGAAATGTTGCCCAAAGGAATTGGCTCCTTTTCCTCTTCTCCCCACTTCCCTCCCTGCCCTTTCTCTGCTTTTCCAGCCCCATCTCTCTGCACTTCATCTTCACATTCACTCTAAAAATAGTTAGCAGAGTCTTTTTCGGAGACTTTGACCACACAGACTAGGCAATTCTTTTCTGGATGTAATGCCCAGGAAAAGTCTGCTTGGTTTAAGTTGTACAACAAATCTAATACGTCATAAGGGGAAAGAATAGGAGGTCTTTTGCAGAAAATAATTCAACCACTAGCCAAACATGTTGCTAAAGAATTAAAATTAAAACATAAACTGCAAACTTACCATTTTCAGTGGGCAGAAAGAGAGGCTAGGCATTGGATTTGAAAGGTGCTAAAGAGGAAAGAGAGACTGAAGAGCTATTGTTTGTTCAGATTCTACCTGGACAGGCTGCTCTTTTCTCATCCTTAGTCTCTTCCCATCAGCTTCACCTGGACTTTTTATGCCACCCCTACCTTTTCCCTGACATAGGGGGGTGAGTGTATGTACAAAATTTTCAACTAACTACAGAGATTTCTACTTAATACTCCAAAGCTTCTTAAATTGCCTACATCCTGAAACATATTCATTGATATTCATGTTCATTCATATTCATGAACAGTAATTCTCTACCCGTATTTCTTATTTTCTTTGACACCATTGACCATGACATGACCCCACTGACCATGACACAACTCTGTAGAGAAACCATCATCCACTTTGACTCACTCTCTTCCTTCATAACACTCACCAAATTGGCTTACTGATTCTAACTGCTAAACGTAGTCCCTCACCCCAACCCCTCCAGTTCAGGTTCACCAAAGGCTCTTATCATTTGTCACCTGCATATTAATTGACCTTTTTGCCATAGGTATCTATTGCCTCATCCTAAGTAATCCTGCATGCAGGTTGCTAAGTTATACCTGAGAAGTAGAATCTGACCAGTCACTCACCTGCTCACCAATCTTGTCCTGTTTCCTGTTGCTTCCTTTAGCTGTTTTCTCAAGGCGCTTTGACCTTGAACTACCTATTTAGCTGATAGTTCTGACATGCCTCAGTGTATCCATTCCCTTACTTTCCTGGGATGACTTTTCTGCCCAACTTTAGATATCGCCCTAGTTTTACAGCTTAAAAGCCAGTTCTCTGACCAACTTTACCTTCCTTCCAAAAGGGCCACCATATGCGTTTCTCTGCTATACCATTGATCCTATCATGTCAACTGCAATGTTGATGAAATCTTTCCTTCAGAAAATAATTAGTCTCTCAAATTCATGGGCCAGTATCCCATACACAGTTGGGGCTTAATAGAGTCATAGCAAAGAAAAGAATGACTATGGACTAGAGAAGGAAGGAAAGGCAGGGGTGAGCTGGAGACAGCTATTTAGATCCCAGAAAAGTAAAGTCATTGTTACTATTTGTTTACACCCCACCCTTGCGTGGGCAGGTAAAGAATCTTAATTAAGCAAATGAATGTATTAGGAAAGGAAGGCGTCTATGTAGCCAGTCCTTAGCAGATGCTCTTGAACTGAATCTAACAATGAGTTGATGTAGTGCACAGATTGGCAATTTTAAAATATCTGGAACATCACATACTTTCAACAAGGTGGAACCTAATTGCATCTTTCTTGGACAACTCAGAGCTTATTGCACTCTCACAGAAACTTGAGACCCGCCTTCCTCAAGGCCCTTCCCACATGACTGCTCAGTACTTCCATACCAGTTGTGATGGGAAAAGTAAAGTTTGACTGTTGAGAACCACAAAACTCTCTCTAGGCTAAAATACCTTCTTTCTATTGTGCTCCTCACCCAAGAGCCCAAATGCTGAACTATGCTAATAATCTCTTTGGAAGGAGGAATTATAGCATTAGATCTGCAGGTTCTCTTGGTAAAATGTCAAAACCCAGGATAATGCCTAAAATGTCCACACCCTCATTCCTGGCTCCTGTAAATATAGGACCTAACAGGGCAAAAAGAACTTTGTAGATGTGATTAAGATAAGGACTTGAGATAAGGAGAGTGCTATGGATTGTCTGGACCCAAGGTAATCACAAGCGTCCTTAGAAGGGAAAGTGAAAGGCCGGAAAGGCAGAGAAGACGTGAGGACAGTCACAAGCAGAAGTCAGAGCCATGTGGTCAGGAAAGTGGCAGCTCCTAAAAGCTGGAAAAGGCAAGGGATGTATTCCCGCGTGGAGCCTCCACAGGAGCACTCTCTGCTGACACTCTGATTCATAGTTCTGTGGGACTTCTGACCTCCAGAACTGTAAGAGTAAAGTTTGTGTTGTTTTACGCCCTGAAATTTGTGGTAATTTCAGCAAAAGGAAACTCATAGACTCTGATTAAATCCTTATAATTCATAAACTACTGACACCTAATTGGAGGTCAGTTATCTGCCTATGCTTGATGCTGAGGAGAAAGATCTGTGGGATGAAATTTATGAAAAGAAGTAAGCAGAACGCTGCCACTCACTGGGCATCCACGACTCTCTGAACAGGGATCAGTAAGCACAAAGTACCTTTGGTTTTCACACTTACGCTTCACAACCCTAGAAGATAAAGTATCCCCATTTTTTTCAGATGAAGGAACTGAGGCTCCAGGAAAGGCAGGCACTTGCGCAATATTTCAGATAGACAAATGAAGACGAGAGAGATGAGGCCCTTGCACAATTATCCTAGAATTAATAATGACAATGGTCACATCAAAACATAGTCTTCCTGCAAGCCACTTCCCACAGCCTACCAACTGCAGAGGCCAGACACAGTTGATGGATGTGAGGGTTCACTGGAGTGTTCTATCATTGCTGAGTTCCTCGTAGCTAAGGGCATTATGATGTCAAAGATGCAGGCCCTAAACAGTATTCCAAAATGTAAACACGGCCTGTCTACATCAGAATCTCCCTTTACTTCTGGTTGCTGGGCTTCATTCCCAAACCTGCTGAATCAGAGCATGAGAATTTGCAATTGTAGCAAACGCCCTGGGTAAGGGTTCAGGAACACTGAGCCAGGTCAAATCACTGTCCTCAGAGGTGGAGATGATAGTTGATCTGCTAGAAACTTTTGTACCAACCAGTCTACGGTTACAAAATACTCACTTACAGCCCCCAAACTAGCTTTTGTTTTTAATACATCCTTGGAAAGATGAGTTACCTTTTTTGCTTGGCTTTGATTTTAGGATTAGACAGTCATACATAGACCTAATTATTAGGTAGAGTACAGGTGAGAATGGTAGCAAAGGGGAGAGGAGAAGGAGCTGGAAAGGGCTTGTCTGTGGAGTAGCATATCTTCTGATGCCTCTTGTTTCTAATGAGAAGACAAAATGATTGCACGCGGGGCCTGGGCTTATGTTACGCTTGCATTATGCATTACTTAGGGGATTCACCTGTAGCCTTTCCTTCCTCTTACATCTCCCAGTTTTCTTTGGGCCTCATCTGAGATCAGGAACTAATTGGCAATCCAGGCTGATATTTCTCTTCCAGTAAAGGTTAAGAGTAATTAAAGCCTACTTCTGCTCTCCAGCCAAGAGCCCCAGTGCTGAGAAGTGCCCCTGGTGGATTCTGAAGGGACCTGTGACTAGGGCAGGCATGCCAGGCGACGGCCATCACCACCATATCCCCCCTTCAGGACAGAACTGTCGTCATCCTGTTCTCAACCAAGGACTATGCGTGGAGATAAATGCCGTGATGGAATGGCCACCACCATTGCTCACTTCCCCAAACTCCACAGACCATGAATGTAAGCACAGTACCTTTGTACTGTACATGAATGGCTTTTTTTTTTTTCATTATTGATGCCTCTGCTGTTAAAGTTCCTCTGAAACCCGGTAGATTCATGGCTGTCCAAAAGGAGATTCACTGCCAGAGCCTCCCGGTGTACCTAGCAACCAGCATTCTCCTTCCTGGTGCTTGCAACTTTACAAGTTTGGTATTCAGAGTATGACAAGAAGGCTCCCTGAAACACAGAGCAAAGCCTCACAGCCTGCAAGAGAAAATCAAAGACTTCATCTTACCCACAAGAGAGAGCTGTGTGAGCCATGTGAGGTCATGCGGGCAGTTGGTGACCTGAGAGTGCTTCCTTGAATTTCCTTCACTGGTTAAGCTGTTTGGCCACTGGGCTTTGACCTTGCCCATCACTTAAAGCTATTATCTAACCAGAGAAAAAGGCATTTTTCTAGAAATGCAAGATGTACTCAGTCCAATGTGCTTAGCAACCAACTTTCCACTTAAATTATTTAGTATTTTCCTTTTGTCTGCTATGACGTTCCTCAGCAAGAAGCCAGGTGAACTGTGAGAGCCTCTTCTTCCAAACATTGTCCTCTCTCTGGCCAGCCATAAAGTCCACAGTGCAAAAATAATTATGAAGCACACAGCAGATCTGTTATTTCATGTAATTACGGATGCATTTGCAGCTTTCTTCAGTATGGACCAAGCAACATTTTCAAATGGCTGGAACAAGAACACGATGGCATTACCACCCAGCATTCCCCAAACACCCATGGACAAACATAGCTTTAGTCGCCTCTTTGGGGAACAGCCATAAAGTTTGGGGTACATATAAGAATTTCTCTGAGTCTCCACAGGCCGATACCCAAGATATAGCTCACTATTCCCTGCTTCTACGGGGTGGCGATATTCCTTTCTTTTTCTCCCTAATGTGTAAGGGAAAAGATGTAGGATTTACAGCATCAGCAATTTATCTGCAATAAAAAATGAAACCTATTTTAATGCATTAATAGCTAAAGAGGCTTAAACATGCCATAAATATAAAACCAAGCAAGTTGAGTATTTCACAGGAATAACGAATGGGTAGCTGCTGGCACGGAGGCCACAGGTGACTACAGAGTGATCCAATCTTTACTTCTCTGTCAAACTAATGTCATAATTATTACCATTTGTCAAAAGACCCGCTGTGCCAGGGCTTTTGCTAAACAATGTACATGTATCATCTCATTTCAGACTCCCTAAAATGTGGTTAGGATTAATATTACCATTTTACAGATGAGGAAACTGAGACTCAGAGAGGTTAAGTGCTCTGTCCAAGACTCAGTGGAGCCCTTTCAAGAGATTTTCCTGTCCCTTTTCTCTCTTTTCTTTTGACCTTATATCATCAGTGAATACATGTGTTAAACTCGGAGATGACCCACCCTTTTTTGAGGGTTCAGTCTGCATAAAATTTCTTGGCACAGAACCACAGAACCAAGCATACAGATTTCTTACCAAGATAGTTACCAGCAGAGAAGATTTCTGCAGCTTGATCCTGCTTATTTATGTGCCAGGAAGAGAACCTGTGATTTTCTGAGGACTCATCAGCAGAAAGACGCCCTAGGAGATGAAGAACACTTGCCAATTGGAAATGGCTGAGAGTGGTGAGCTCAAAATTACACCCTATAAAAAATGAGCAAACTAGTTATTAGAAGAAAGTTTTAGAAACAATATCCCTTCTAGGCTTGGTGGGGAAAACATACAAACTAAAGTTCCTACTTCCCCAAAGACACTTTCCAAAGTGTTGTGATTTATCCAAATGGACGGAAACCAAATTACCCTCACTGCCTTCATCGATTCTTACAGCTGATGCTTTAAAAAAGAAAGTCGCAGGAGGTTAATCACTCAGTGCTATGCCTGGGCTCCATGGAGAGAAGGACCATGGAAATGTTCCAACAAGAGATGAAGAACAGGTGGAGAGGAATTTGGAAGATGTTTCGTCTCCGGGGAGATACCATGCATCACTCACTTCTCAGCCAACTTGCTTAGAGTATGTGGTTAACAGCAGTGGCTTGTCAACATTTCTTTTTGTAAAAGAGCAAGACCCACTGCTGAGAAGGAAGTGCAGAGAGGCTACTGGAGACATCATCAGCCTACACCAAAGCCAAGACGCTGAGCCCAGATACTGCCTGGAATAGGCTGCCTCCTGGGGGGTTGGGGGGAGCTGGTCATTCAGGAGCACCAGACTTTAGTTACCCACCCTACCCCACCCACATGTGGTGATCAGAAATTCAGGGATATGGATTTCTGTGTTCTTTCAGCACAGTAGATCTTAGTGCACAAAGTTCAGGTCTAGACAGTTGAGGTTCAAATCCTAGTGCTGCCAATTACTAACATGTGCCCTTGGAAGAATGAATATTTAACCTCTCTTTGCCTCAGATTCCACATTTGTGATAGGATGGTAATAATTCTTACATTTGTGATAGGATGGTAATAATTCTTACATGGCACTGGGACAATTCATGAGAGATAGAATATAAACTTGCAGCACAGTATCTAAAATATAGAGTTCCCTCCATAAATGACAGTCATTCTTCTTATCACTATTATTACTGATAATAGTGATATTAAACTACCATGTGTCCTAATTTTTTTTTTTTTTTTTTTTGAAGGCAAGCATGGAACAAAGTTTATTGAGGAAGAGAAAGAGAGGTTTACAGAGTAAGAGCAAGATTTAGGCTTACAGAACAGGATCTGTTCACCATAGATAATGCCAGGGCAAGTAGGCAAAGAGGCCCACATGTCCTAATTTAACATGGTCCAGTACTCCCTTGTTGTTTCTTCTTCTTCGAATAAAACTCTGGAAACAGCCATTTGCTGAAACATGTGATCCCTCTTTAGAAGAAAAATCAAAGGACTAGGGGGTCAGGAAACCAGGTGCTACAGACTAAGTGTCTGTGTTCCCTCCCCCCAAAGTCACATGTTAATTCCAAATGTGATGGTATTTGCAAGTAGAAACTTTGGGAGGTTATTAGGTCATGAGGGTGGAGCCCCCATAAATGTGATTAGTGCCCTTAGAAAAGAGACCTCAGGGACCTCTCTCATCCCTTCTGCCATGTGAGGACACAGGCAGAAAATACAGCTGTGTATAACCTAGGAAGAGGGCCGTAACCAGACATATATCTGCCAGAGCCTTGATCTTAAACTTCCCAGCCTCCAGAACTGTGGAAAATAAATTTCTATTGCTTATAAGCCATCCAGTCTATGGTATTTCATTACAGCAGCCCAAACAGACTAAGACATCAGGTTTAGATTCCAACTATAACTCACAATGTGACTTCCTTTTGCCATCTGCTTGTCTGTTAAAGGGGCCCAACAACCTTCCTGGACTATCCTGAGGATAAAATGAAAACACAGATCTGAGATGCTTCACAAATTCCAAAGTACTGTATAAAACGAAGAAGTTTGTGTTATTTGTTTGTTTCTAGATAAACTTGTATTTCCTTTTGGCTCACCCCAAATCAGTTTGCCCAGCCTACATCCTGCAGCTCTGTTGTTTGCTCATGCATTTACGTATTTATCTATTTTTGGCTACCTGCTCCTCACTATTTCTTCTTCCAGACAAGCCATGACTTAGGGCTCTTGCTGCTTCCAATTACCTAAAAAAACATCCTTCTGTTTTTCAGCTCACATGATGGCTGCAGCATTGATTTGTCACCTAGATTAGTGAGGGCCCCTCAAGAACGAAACCTGAAAGTCCTCATCCATTCCTGCTTCACACATAGCTCACTTACTAAATGCAGTGTGGCACTGTGCTCAGACGTCCTGAATGGGAATGGCCCTACAGTTCCCCAGTGAACTAGGCATCCCTGAATCACAGGTCCTGTGTCTAATGCATCCTTTAGAGGACTGGCCCACACACCTCAAATGCTCTGGGCAATCTCGGTGGCTCCTGTCCTGAATCCTGCATTGTCACAATTTCTTGACTACTATAATATTAGCCTGTACTATAAGCCAGAGTTCTGCACAACCTAAGCACTCAACACATGTCTTCCTCTGTATGATGCTGCATGAACACAGAGTATATATGGATATGAGTGATGGAAGACAGCAAGGTGAGAGGGAGGAGAGAAGAGGGATGAGTTTGGAAAGGTTATTGGTGTTCTGCATTGATACTGACCCCAAACCCAAAGCAGAGGGTCCCTTCCCAGTACCTACGAATAACATTCTTCTAAGAATTTACTTGAATTTTCATCAAGTTGGCAACTTACTCCTCTTTTCAAGGGATTGCTGAACATGGTAAGAGTTGGCCAAGTAGGGAGTGGAGGCAGGAAGTCTTTTCCATCCAGCCTCAAGAGGAAAAGAAGATGAGAGGGCACTGCTCCACCCTATTTACAAGACAGCTGCCACCAAAGCAAAATACATTCCCTCCCCTCCCCTCCAAACTAAACAGTAGTTTGTCAAACAGATGAATACGAAGAAAAGTAGCAATTTTCCTTTATGCTAATAAATTGCTTTGGCCTAGAAAACATTAATCAATTTCTTTCCAAAGTGCACACACACTTCTTTATACTCTGCTATTTGCCTGGCCTTGAAATGAAAGTCACTTTCAATCCCCTTTAAATTGTCAGGACCAGTGTGGGCGGTCACAAGATGGGAGTGGGGAGCTCCCTAAGTCCCAGTGATTATAATGGAAACCTGCTGTGTTTCCATAGAAACATAAAGAGGGTATTCTTCCCTGAATATAGATGGAGGGGAGGGGTGATGGTAAGGTGCAAGCTACTGATGAGCTGCAGGTGGTTGTAAGGGGTGAGGCCTGTGGCCCCTAGACAGGAAGACAGAAGGACAATGTGAGGACAGTGTGTTCTACACAAGGGGAATTCACCTGTCACTGTGTCCCACCAGCACAGCAGGCCAGTGGGGTACAAGGTAGCTAATACAAGTACCATGTTCAGGTGGGTAATGGGAGAGAAAGCATCTGCCTAGGGTCACCCAGGCAGGAAGCCGTACAGCCTCCATCGTTCAGCTCAGAAGGTCTTTCTTCATCCTAGCACCCTGCACTCCAAGTTGTGACCAAGAGACAAAGTTTATCCTCCATTTCCTGTCCCTTATCCACCCAGGCCTGCCACTTCCATACACATTCTGAAAGCATCCAGACCTTTTTTTTCATAGGTGTTAGGACGTTTGTCAATCTTGACAAACTCAGATGGCTTGTTGTCACTGTTGTTGGTTGTTTGGAATTACAAAGTCAGAGAAAGTTCACATGTGTTCATGTAATATGGTAAGAACATATGGATGAACAACTGGAAAAGACAAATAGTTGAGAGAAATAAGAAGTATATGATACATATATACGCATATATATATTTCTTTTTTTTTTTTTTTTTTTGTGACAGAGTCTCACTATGTTGCCCTTGGAGAGTGCCGTGGCATCACAGCTCAACAGCAACCTCAAAGTCTTTGGCTCAAGCAATTCTCTTGCCTTAACCTCCCGAGTAGCTGGGACTACAGGCACCAGCAACACCCAGCTTTTTTCTTCTTTTTTTAGAGATGGGGTCTCACTGTAGCTCAGGCTGGTCTCAAACTCGTGAGCTCAAGCCACCAGCCTTGGCCTCCCAGAGTGCTAGGATTACAAGTGTGAGCCACTGCACTCAGCCTTAAGTAGTACATTTTGAAAGCAATTATTCTTTAATCATCTGTCTCAAGCTCAGGAAAGTAAGATCCATATGAACAGTGTCCACATCGGTCTGGCTTGCTGCTATATCCCTGGGATTTGGCACAGTACCAGGCCCAAAGCAGAAAGGATAGATGGACGGAGTGTTCTATCTCAGAAAGCACTAGAAAATTCTAGAATCCTAGAAATCTTAGAGGGGTACCCATTCCGTTTGGCTCTATCTGCTGCTCTATAAGGATCATTTTTCTTCCATAGTAGGGAGGGAAGGGCTATTTCAAGAGTGAGGAAACTGTGAATATGGACGTTCCCTACCTGTGAAGCACGCTTGTTCCCAGTGTTAGAGGGGTGAGAATCAGAGCTGGTAATTACTGTGTTAAATTCCATCTTTGCTGTAATGCAGAGGTTGCCCAGCCTCGGAATTTATCTCCTTAAGTTTCCACTAAGGAGAATGAGATCCAGAAGGTGCGGGCAGAGACCCCCTCTACCTCTCAAGACAAATAGGGGTGCAGTACTGGGTGATGCCTCCTGGATGCAGGAGACTTGGAGTGTGTGTCAGTGGATGGCTCTGCCCACTGCCCTGGAAAACCCTGGGCTTTGGCTAGAAGCTCTCTGATAGCTGTTGATGTTGGCTGGCATTTACTGGGACACAGCCCTTGGACCAGCTGTGGCAGGAGGCTGAGAAAGAGTCTGCCTATATGCTATTCCTTCCCTAGCTGCTAGTGCAGAGCCTGGCACATGGAATATACTCAGGAAATATTTGTTGAATGACTGGCTGAATGTTTGGTGCCTTCTCTGGTCTGAATGTCGTATATGCACCTGGCGTTTAAACTTTACTGAGATCCTTTGAGTAGGTACTGTGCTCATTTCGCAGGTGAAGATATGCTGGCATGATAATGAGAAATGAATTCCCCCGAGATTTCACAGCTGATAAGTTGTGGAGCTTTGCTTTGAAAAACAGCCTGTGTTTCATCCATTATATAGGTCACCTAGCCAGGATTATATCCCTGTAGAGGGACCAGGGAAAAACAGATGGGGAAAGGACATAAGGAGAGGAGGAGAAAACCTGGGTGAAACTTATCAAAAATATCAAAACAAAACAATTAGAAACCCTTCCCCAATGTTCCCTGAGAGCCAACAGCCCCGTCCTTCTGGCCCTTGTTCCTCTTCAGCCCTGCCTCTTCCGCGTCAGAATCTCGGGGCAAGGCACCCTTTGGAGCTTTGTTAGCCATGTATGGCAACTGAGATATGCCCCTTTAGCAGCACTAACTCTGATCTTGGGCTCTGGGAGGTGACATGGGGATAGAAAACAAGGGCAGGCATCCCAGTAATGACATCTGATTTTCAGCCCTTTCTGGGAATAAAGCCTTTAGCCATCTATGCCACATCCCAAACCAACATGGGATCTTTTGTCTTCCATGTGCAACATTTCATTTTCCCTCTGGCGAAACAAGCATCCAGTGTTTTTATGATGACACTGCCTGCATTCCCACGCCAGCTCCTCATCCTTGTGCATCCTGGGAGCCCTGGTATGAAACCAGGTAACAAACACACCTAAAAGCTTCAGAGTCTTCCTACAGCATCCTGGTGTGTGCTGAAAACTCCTCCATCAGAGATTCTTCCTTATAGGGGAAAGGGGACAATTAGGGACAGAGGTAGCTGTGCTCAGCCTACAGGGGAGTTGAAGAGGATTCATGAGTTCCAGCCTGCCTCTCTGGGCCTCAGGGAGCTGAGCTGACCGACAAGGCAGGCTGAGAGGCCCTGAAGCCTGCTGGCCTCATTCCTTGGCACACGGAGGTCAGAGGAGCATCAGCACCCACTCCTCAAAGGCTAGTGCTCCCACTCCAACTCCCAATCTCTCGACCCCTGGGAACCCTGGTCCCCTGATGGCTTCATGTACCCTCATGCGATAATCAAACAACACAATGGCATCTGTATAGTAATGACTCCAGAACACAAAAGTAGAATAACAACAACAAAAAAATGGTGCTAGGAAATATCCATCAAGGAAGGAGTATCTAAATACAACTGGATTGAGGAATACTCTGAGGAGTCTCATGTGTACATTGTCAAGGACGCAATTCAAAGAGCAAGGTATAATATATTAGTAGCAATAATGTCACTGACGGTAATAAAGAGAGCAATAGAAGCTGACACATCTGGAGGACTTCCCACATGCCAGGCACTACTCTGGGCACTTCATTTATATTATCTCACTTTACACATGTTAATTCCAAAGAAAGCCTTTGAATTTTTACTTTCATTGTACAGAGGAGGAAACTGAGCTGTCAGTTTTATCGTATGTTCCTTTCTGTTCTTTAAATCTTTTATAATGAGGCAGTTTTTACGCATAACATGTGCAAAAAATATAAAAATCATGAACAATTAGAAGCACTAAATAAATGTGAGAGAGAGACGGGACCCAATATTTACCGAATGTTTGCCATCAGGCTGCCGTGTTACGGGACTCATGTTCACGTAACGACAGGCCGGCGAGGAGAGCATTACAGGTGCCAATTCAATCACTGAGAACTGGAGGTTCAGAGAGGTGGCATAACTTTCCCAAGGTCACACAGCCAATAAAGTCCCTAAGGACCTGAGACTGAATCCCAAAGCCCACACACATCCATGTCAGTTGGGCTCTTGGTGATGTTAAATCAGTCTGTGCTGATTTGAATGTACTTTCCTTCCTTCCCCTCTATGTTTTTCAGCGTAGAGTATGATTTTCGGCAGCAGGAAGGCAGGTTCCATGAAGTTCTGCAGAGTCTGGAGGAAGCTGAGCCAGCTGAAGAGGGATCTCCCCCACCAAAGTCCCCGGCAGAACCACCGGTCCCAGAAAAACAGGACTTAAGGCGGAAAACCAAGAAAGTGAAGAAGAAATGCTTCTGGTGGATCTGAGCTCCTTGGGACCAGCTCCTGCACCCTTCCCTTGGATCTCCCTGAGAAGGGGAACCCACCTCCCTCAAGGCCTCCTCCGCTCCTTTGCAAAGGCCCTGGGCTGTGAGCCTCTTGACCTGGGAAGCAGGAGAGCCGTGGAGCCGGTTTAGCCACTGCTGAACACCTGACCACCATCCTTCCTTGAGTGCGTGCTACTGCTTGCTGAGGACTTTGTGGACACTTGGGTGACCACTTGCTAAGTTCTCTGAACCATGTGGCTAGGCCTCATCCTGGTTTGCAAGTCTAGAATCCCACCATGAGCAAAACCTCTACTGTACCTTTCAACCCCTCTGTGATGCTAAGCACTTCGTTCCCATCCTGGGTTCATCAAGCCAAAAGAAAAAAGAAAGTGTTGTGTGGAGCTAGAAGATAGAGGAAGGTTCTAAGCAGATAACCCAGAACAAATTAGATGAATAAACTGGCAGTTTTCTAAGATATCAGTGTATATAAGCACAACAGAGTGGGCGGGCATAAGAATGCAAGATCACCCTGGTATGTGGGGGTCGCTGCCATTTTTAATTAGCCCCCTTGATTCCAAATCAAGGATCTGTCATCTCATGCCATGTGGGCCTTCCTGTCTGTCTCAGAGTAATGTCACTCCAGGGTATAAGGAATTTGTTGGTGTGGATGGCCTGTGCAATTGTAATCTAAAGTGTAACTGTCAATTATAATTACAGCTGTTTCAGAGCTCACCTTAAACCATCATGCCTGTGGCCTGGGCCCTGAGACTACCTGGCAAATTGGTGGAACGTGATTTGGGTTTGAACTTTAAGATCCCACAGCAACATTTAAGATCGTGAGATCCAGTAGCCTATCTGTCAGATACATCTTATCAGTAACATAAATAAGGTTAAGATAAGACATAACACTCTTGTCCATTCATCCCTGCTATAGCCTTGTAGATAGGTACAAACTTATATTAACTGACAGAGTGTCCCTTCCTGGTGACCAAGCAGTGGTCACCTGATTGAAGAAACAGGAGGAATGAGGATAAGGATATAGGCCCTCCCCCACCCACCCACCCCCACCATTTAGCATTAAAGACCGTTTTATTCTCCCACTAAAGTCTGAGTTCTTTAAGATCTGGCTCATTCTTTTGACAAGACCCCCATACATGTGGTTCCAGTGAAACTTGCATGGCTGAAAAAACTACTAAGGTAATATAATTAAGTAATTGCTACATATTCTTGGGGATGAGGGTAGGATGGCAAAGCTCAGATTGCTTCTGGTTAAATTAAATTCTCTACCAGCCTGTGGTTGGACTGATACTGCTAGAAAGGGATCTGGAAACTAAATATACATTAAATGAAGAAGGTTAGTAATCCCCTTTGTGGAAGACCTAGTGTCTGACTTAAAGACTTTGCAGAGTGCAACATTCTGTGTGAACACAGGATGTATGTACCCCACTGCAAACTGAGACTAATTGAGCAAAGCACTCCGACAGTTTCACCTTCCCCTGTCACAGTGCTGCAGTGCACAAAGCTATTTCAGTGAGAGTAAGAGGGAAATTTGGCAAGGAATCTCGGCTTGCACTATTTAAGTCTTGGAATGTCATTCAAGATGTTCTTGTTCTGTTTCTAGTGTAATGTTTAAACCCACAAAATGAGACCGGAATATATAACGTCAAGTTAGAATTAAGATAAATACACTTGTCATTCTTAGGAAGCCACATTTCAATGAGACACTGGCTGAAAGCCACAGATCTTCCTTTCTACATCCATAGGATCAACTCTCAGTTGGCCCAAGCAATGGAAAAGAACAGCATAAAAGATAATCCAATAAAGCAAAATCATTTGGGATCTCTTATGTAATTCTATCTTATAATAGAGCTTCCATCCTAATTTGCTTTGCTTATACCAATTTCAAATGGATTTATATTCTTGAGCATTGTGTAGAATGAAAATAATCCTGTTCCTAGAATTAAGAGACCCAAGAAACCAAGCAGTCTATTCCACTACACTTTGGCAACTGTCTTAAATTTTCAGGGTCTGTTCATCCATTCTGGAATAAAGATAAGAACACCTGCTCTACCTATCTACGCTGTAAACTCTGTGCATGTTCCAACATCACGTGAGCTGGATCACTGGGCAAAGTTAGCCTGGAATGATGGTGAGATGTCTGGGGTACCTCACACAAAATTAAGAAGCTCATGTGATCAGACACACAAGCTGAGTTAGGGGGGACTTACTTATACTCTCAACTGAATTATATAAAACTAGGGTTGAAAAATGTCAACATTTCTAGAAATAAAACTAACTGAGGCCATAATGATCCCAGATCAAAGCACAACAGCACTGCATTGCTTGGGCCACCAACCTGAAACCAGGAAGGCATTCTCTTTGGAAAACTTAACATTTAAGATCATTATGAGGAAAAGGGGATTGGATAAACACTTTCCTGATGAACAAAAATGATCATCTATGTTTAAAAAAAAAAAAGGCATAAAATAACAAACTCCACACTCATGTATTCATGTGAAAATCACCACTTCTTTGTAAAATACTATGTAACATCTACCATGATATCCTATAGAAATGCTGTACTTGAGGTTATACAGTTTTATGGAGAAATATTAATTTAGCAAAAATTACTTTTATAAAATTGAAGGTAAAAAGACCAATATATCAACTTAAATTGCAGGCGTTTATGTAGCTGCTTTCTCTGTAGTTTAAAAAGAAAATGTGTATTCACTATCCTTGGAACCCAATACCAGCTCATCCATAGAGCACCTTCTTAAAGACAATGTACTAACATAAGGTTTTGTAAATTTCTAAACTGTTTTAAATGGGATATTATCTTTTGCAATAAACTTACATATTTTTCCTAGGTTTTAAGACTCCATTAATAGCTTGGGTTGATTTGGAAGCTTAAGAAGGAAGGAAGCCTCGGTGTTCCTAAGGGCAAGTATGGCTTTCGTTAAAATTGGTTTTATGTATTTCTCAGGGAAACAAATAAACAAAGCCCAGATTCAGCACTGAGTGTCACCAGGACCACAGAGAGCCCCTCGCAGCTCCATTCAGATGACTCCACATTCAGATTGGCATTATCATGTCCATAACCTGAACTTTGACTTACTGATGTTCTTCTTTAATTATTTTCCCCTTCATTTTTTGCCCTTAAAAGGCACCTTTATATCACCATATGAGAAAAACCCATATCATGTTTCAAAAATAGAGGATGAAATCAAAATAATTTTATTAAATTTCTGCTAAACACTGTTGAATGTTGAGGGTGCTTAGCCTGAGACCAGCTCTCCTTGTAAAAGGGGGATATTAACAAATATTCAACACGCACTAAAGCCGCACTAAAACCAAACCCATTTTCTACTTGACTAATCAGGACGTTTGAGAGAGAATTGAAAAGAAAACAACTTCCCCTCCTGTGATTCAGTGTTTTTTGGGTTTTTGTTTTGTTTTTTTTTTCTCCCTGCCTTGTCCATGGACCATCTCACACCAGCTTGTTTATACCTGGGTATAAATCTCCTACTTTGGGAAATACCAATTTAGGGAAACAAAACCCTGGACATAGACTAGAAGTCTTGGGTTTGACAGCATTCCGCCACCTTCTTTTTGCTGAGTGACCCTGGGCAAGTTATTTAATTTCTGTGTGACTCTGGTTCCTCTGACAATGTCGAACATAACTCCTGCCTCCCAATAGTATCTTGACAATGAACTAAGCGATAGTATAAGCAAAGCACAATGGAGGGCACCCATCAGGGGCTTGATAAATGTGTAGTCGTTCATTTGCTGAGGGAAGGAACTTGGGAGGGAGGGTGGGAGAGGGCGACATGAGGTTGCAGTGGTTTTCAGAAACAGATTTAGGATGTTCTCAGGGCAAGGAAAGAACGCTTCCTGGCTTTATTAGAACCACCTAAAGCCAAGAACCATGACAATGAATATTAAGGAATAAAGTTCTCAGGGATTCAGAACACTCAGGCACGTAAAACACAGCATAGCACTGTGTGTTTGAAGGATTCTTGTTGCGTGGAATCAAATATCCTAGAGGTGAAAGGGCCTTGAGGAGCTAGGTCCCTTTTATTTTTCATGAGTCAAAATTGAGGAAAGCTAAATGATTTGGCCAAAGACTTGTGGCAATCCCATGGGAAGGAAGCACTGGGAGCAATGTGGTTGGGGGTTGGGAGGATGTCTGAGGGGGCCAAAGCCCTTGTAGGAACCACTGAGGCTGGACTTGAACCCATTCTGACCTTCACCAGCTAAGCTGAGTCCTCAGTATAACCTTCACTTGAAAAGGCTCTAATTTTAAGCTGCTAGAAGGCAGTGTGCTGTATGCTAAAAACATACTTCTTTTTTAAGTTCTAAGAAACAAAGATGTTTTATGATCATTACGCCCATCAAGCATTGCTTGCAAGGAAATGTCCTGGTGGACAAATCCAAACCCAACATTGTTCACATTGGGTGCAAACCATGTTTGATAGGCTTGATGGTAATCCCCCTTCTGGGGGCTTTCACCTACCTTCCTCCCCATCTTCTTTTAACTGACATACAGCCTAAATTTCTACTGAGCACGTCATACCACCCCTACTCCTAAGATTTCACAAACGTCTGATTTCTTCCCACCTCCCACAGAGCCCTCCCCCTATAAACAGTGAGGAAGCATCCTCCGGCAATGCTCAGAGCCTGGTTCTCTCATTGCCAGGCCAGGCCAGGGTCTCAGCTCAGCATGGTTCTCCACCATGGGCGTCCTGCTCCAAACCCACTTCACCTCTCAACTGGTGTCCACAGGAGCCTCCCATGAGGTCTCCTCAGATTCACCCTCTCTCCCTTCCAGGACATTTTCTGCAAGATGGCTAAAGCAATTGTCACAAAATTTGTATCAGAACCATGTCATGCTCTGGCTTAAAACCATCTAATGGTGTCCTAATAATCTTAGAAAGTAAGACCAAGTCTGTTGTCATGGACCAGAGGCCCTGTGCCACCTGTCCCTGACCCTCCGCTAAGCTCCCACCACAGGCCCTTTTGCTGTCTGCCCTGCAGTCACATACCGCTTCCTTGCGTTCCTCGGCCCAGCTGTGCTTACAGCCCCTGAAGCATCTGCCTGCACTGTTCCTTCCACCAGAAACACTCCCCCCTCTCCACCCTCCTTGCCCAGTTTGAAGCTTTGTTGAATAATACCGCAAGTAATGCCTCCCGTGACTGCTCCCACCACCACCAAGACCACACCCAACACCCCTCTTAGATTCTCACCCGGAACCAGAGACCTCGTCATCAAAGTCCTTGAGTGGCGTTAGATATATGTACAAGGACAACCTTGTCATTCTTTTCTTTTCTTTTTTTAGAATTTATACATTGTATTTGGTTGCTAAATCTCTTCAGTCTTGTTTTTTTTATTGAGCAATAATAATAATGCAAAAAAAGTAACATTCACATTGTCAAATAAGAGTATGTCTATTATAGAATGCTTTGACTCTGAGGTTCAGTATGGAGTCATCAGTTAACTACTTATTTTTTTCCAACCTTGTCATTCTTTGATGCATGTATTTCCCTCTAAGTAGCCTATAATCTTTCTTAAAGTAGGAATCCTGCTTGTTTTTGCTTGCCTTTGTATCTGCAGCACTTACCACAATCGGTTATAATATTTGTTGCAGGAATAAATTAACAAATAAATTGGATCCAGCAGGGAAATGCTAAAAAAAAATGATTCCCTGTTTTTCCTTGTCCTTCAGTCCCCAAATGTTGGTGGTACCATTAGGTACCATTAGGAGCACAGCATGTATATCTGTGCTCCCAAAGTTAGGGACTTCAGTAGGTCCTGTGCCAGAGGCTCCCAACTCTGCTACGGTTCATGTGACATTCAGGACCCAGACACAAAAAGATACTAATGTCCACTTCCAGTACCCACCTTCCCCCACTCAGTACCTCTATCCTGAATATTGACAGCCCAGCTTAACCCTGTTTCAGAATCAATTGCTATCATAATTATATTCCAATATATTTTGCAAATTTTACCAAGACACTGCCTTACCATATGAAAGAGAAAATGAGTTTTGAAATTAAAGCAGATTGTTAACTATTTTTGCAGTAATGTTTCTATTAAAATGCCAGAATTTATTATATCCGACCTAGTCCATTCCAGACAAAACGCAATTCAAAAGAGACAGGGTCTGTCTAACTAAAGGAGCATTTTGGGCACAGCATTTTGCCTGGGCTTAAACCACAACTTAAATGAAAAGACAATAAAATCCAAAGGATTATTTGCTCTGAAGCAAATAAAAGCTTTATTATCATGAATGGCTTTCACAAATTCTCAGAATCCATAAGTATATTATATTAAATTTTACACAAATGAAAACCATATTTTTTTCTCCTGACAAAAACCTCCGTTTTTTGTGGGTTTTGGGGGGATTTTTTGTTTGTTTGTTTGTTTTTTAATCATTAGGTAAACATGGTGACCTCCATTTGGTGTTTCCCCTTGGTTTCCCAGGTAGCCCACACGATGCTGTGATCCCCCGAAAGGAAAGCCTTCCTGCTCACCAGCCAAAGGGGCTGAGTCATTTTAGTTGTTGAACTCACACACGCTGCCACCGAGTGGCAGTCCCACAGGCAGAAACCACCCCCTCGGACGTGCCAACGAGGAGAGAGGACATTATTTGTTGTTATCATTTAGTTTGCTCTGTTGCTTTTTAAAAATAAAAAACAGTTTACCTCCAGTAGGTGGGGGTTGGAGATCCGAGGGCAAAGGCAAAGCAAAACACCAGCTTTCACAGACTCAGACCCCCGATTGGATTTCATGCATTAGATCCCTGCCATTTCTTCATTAAAACCCACCCACCAGCTCTAAGAAAACATCTCGGATGAACCTCAAGCCATCGTCCCTTTCTCCCGGGAGTCAGCCGTCGCACCCCTTCCCTGCGCCAGGCTAGCTGCCAAGGATGCTGAGACAGCAGCAGGCACGGGTCGGCCCCACAGAGCTCACCGGCCAGTGGGGTGGGGGTGGGGGGCATGCAACAACCATTTTCTGAATTGCCCCACTTGTAGGTGACACAACCTTCCCCTGACCTCCCTAATGCTGTGCCTGTATTCTCTGGCGGCTCTTTCTCATCGTCGCTCCCTTTCTCCACTATATGTTAAACTCCCTGAGATGAAGAACTGCTTTCTTCACCTTGCAATGTCCAAATCCAGGAAGTTTTTGTTAGTGAAGTGAAAGACTTCGCCATCAGGAGCTCTTGTCTGTTCCATGTGCACCCCTGTACTGGTCTCCAGGGCATATGGCTCCACATTTTCCACCCCCTCCAATCCAGCCTCGTCGCAGAGGTCTGGGGAGCTAAGACCCACATCTGGCCACGTCATGCCCTGGCTTCTATATGTGTGTCATGACGAGTGTTTTGAGATACACAAAAATCAAGAAACATAAAATCCATGCAGATGGAAACAAATGAAGCCCTCCCGGCAACACTGAGAAGCCAAGCAAATTGAAACTTGCACAGGTGACAGAAAGGACCATGTTGACTGCGTTTCTTGGAAGTGAAATAATGGACCATAACACAGTCTGTCTCGAGACTTTTGTATCTCCAATTGTACCCCACCACCATCATAGAGCGTAAAAATTTCTTCCACAGCAAACAAGGCTCCTTATAATCCAACACCAAACTCGTGCTTACAGCCTCACTTCCTGCTGGGTCACTGTCCCCAACTCTATTTCCTTGTCACTTTCCAAAAGATCAGAGGTTGCTGCTATACATCAGTGACTTGCTGTTCCCCCTGCCTACGAGACTCTATTCCATTACCTATCTGCCATCGGACATAATTTTCATTTGGGGGAAGAAAAGAAGAGTAGAGATCGTACTACTGAGAGTGATAATAGAAGCTCTAGTTTCTTGAAATTATAATGAGTGATTACTAAATGTTTTGCTTCCCTTTTCTCATTTATCTTCCCCCCCCCCAAATGCCACAAGGGACTTTATGATTTATCCTATTTTCCAGAAGAATAATTGAGGCTTGAGGGGTGATAAGTAATTTGTCAAAGTCCACAGGTAGGAGGTGGTGATGGCTGGAGTTCTTTCAAGGTCTGCCAAACTTGGGAGCCTGGGCTCTCAACTCCTATGCCAGACAGCAAATTGCAATTTAAATGTCACCTCCTCTCTGTAACTTTTTCTGATCATTCCCCGCCCCTGCCATGGAATTAGTCACTCCGTCCTCCGAATACCCACAGCACGTTGTGCAGGCTGTTACTTCTGTCGTATTGACATTACTTTTGTCAATCTCTCCTATTCATCTCCACTGGGAGGAAAAACCCTAGGGAAATGGGGACTTGTCCTATCCATCTCTGGGACCCTTCAAGGGCTGCACGAGTTGTCTGACAGCCTGTAAATGCTTCATATATGCTTGCTGAGTAAACTGGGAGAAAACGTGGCCAGGGAAAGAGAGATTGACCAGGACAGGCCAGGAGTCTTGACTTCTGCCCCCGATTTTCTGCATAATTTTCAACAAGCACCTTCACCTCCATCCCCCACCTCCATCTTTAAAATGAAACCATCTGCCATTCTGGCTTCACAGGCTGTTTAGAAGAAAAGTAAAATTATATACATGGAAATGCTTTAGTAATTTTGACTCCCTCATTAATTCCTATTTTTAAAGAAATAGTGTTTGAAGTTGTTTCTCCTAATTATAAAAGGAAAGCAAATGATTTTAGAAAAACTGAAACTCCAGAAATGTGCAAAGCATTTGTCTTTTAAGCAGAAGGTACAAACACAATGTTCACATCAGAAAAGGGCCTGAGCTGTGGGAGACGGAGGGACCCCGGGGAGAGGCCACATTACCTTCCCCCTCCCTGAATTTCAGTTTCTTTGATGACCGCAGTTGCTATATTCCCGTAACTCTTTCTCTGTACTGAAGTCATACAATTTTATTGTGTTATTAAAAAATCATCGTACATACCATTTAATGCCGGCACAAATCCATCACTGCATGAATGTAGCATAAATCTCAAAACACAGGTTCTGATTTTGAAGGATCGTTTGACAGAACTGATTCCTTCAAGTCAGCAAGGCCAGTAGCCTGGGCAGGGATGACAAGGACTCAGACTTGTTAGTGGTTGTTCCAACCAGGCTCCCTCATAGTCACTGCCTCGTAGGCAGCTCCCTCGTAGGCAGTGACAAGTCCTCAGCAGCACTCCTAAGAAGGCTGGTCTGGGTCCCAGGCCTTTGACTGGGACATGGTGTGCCCCATTGCACCCCACAACTACTTTACAGCCCAGCTGTAGCCACATCCTAACGTTACTTCTCAAATGCAGGGAAGAACCCAAACAGAGCCGTAAAACAGTTTGTAACCTTATTCATGACCTCTGTGTCAAAGAAGGTGCTGGCATGGTAGGAGAGGAATAATAGTGCTTATTTACTAAGGACCTACTATGCATCAGGCCCTCTGCTGTGAGCTTCACATACGCTGTTGTTCCAACGTTGTCATGGGATTGGCAGGTAATAAGTGTCATTAGCCACACTTCACAGATAACAGAGCTGAGGATTCGAGCTTTAAAGTGACTTCCCTGGTGTGAAATAAGCCTCCTCACTCCTTCAGGAAAGGAGGACACAGGTTCTGGCCTGTCAAACCCTTTCAGACGCCATAGTGTGGCCCCTAATTCCACAGCCCTTGGAAAGGAGAGCTGGGTGTGAAGGTACCCAGTCCATATCCAAATGGCAGATGTTCTGTTTCTAAAGTTCTCCAGGGACAAGAAAAGTTGGCCTCTCTTCCAGTGCCAGGAAATAGGACAAGAGACACGGTAAAGTCTTACCTGTAAGAACACACTTCAAGTCACTTGTTCAAATCACATGCGTCCAGCTCCACTAACAGAAGCTGTTAGGCAGTGAGACATGGGAGGTAACTTCATTAGGATTCCCTAATGCACTGCTCATCCTCAGTGACTGTATTTCCCAGTACTTACTGCACAGTTCCCAATCCTTTTTTCTCTTTCCTTCTCTCTCTCACCCTTTTTCCCGTCCTCTCTGGATGCTAAAAGCTGCAGTCCCTCTGTGGCTGATGAAGGCTCCTGCTAGGACACCAGCTTCTCCAAGGCCTGAGCTCACCTGCTCTTGAGAACCACGAGGCGTGTGTTACGAGTCAAGTGTGAAACTTTCAGCAGCAGTGACAGCAACATCTCCACTCCCTAGGAGCACCTGCTACTCGCGGCAAGGTCAGCTCCACTGGACAGAGCAGGGAGGATGCGGTAGTAACCTTCAGCAAATCTAGAAATCTCATGTTTCTTCTCAATTCTCATTTTTGCAGCCCATAATGGAACAGAAGAAGGTTTGGAAAATGAAACATGCTCTATTATGCCCCAACTCTTGTGCTTGAATCTGTCTAAAAGAATTCCAACACACAGAGCGAATAGGGTACTTGGAAATTTTATATTAAAAAAATCCTTAAGGGAAAAACTGGCATGAAACAAACCTTCCCTCACCTTATTTTTAAAATCAGAATTTCTTAAAGCTTGTCATTAATGTGTTCCTTCAATTTAGTTTGTTCTTTCCATTAAATCACTCCCATAAGCTTGAGCTGAGTACCTGCCACATGCCAAGCCATAGATGGAGGGACAGAAACTCCAAAGATAAAAAGACATAGCCCCAGGGTGGGGTCCTATGGCTCAAACGTCTAAGGTGCCAGCCACATACACCGGAGCTGGCGGGTTCGAATCCAGCCCGGGCCCGCCAAACAACAATGATGGCTGCAACCAAAAAATAGCCGGGCGTTGTGGCAGGTGCCTGTGGTCCCAGCTACTTGGGAGGCACAGGCAGGAGACTACTCACTTGAGCCCAGGAGTTGGAGGTTGCTGTGAGCTGTGATGCCACGCATTCTACCCAGGGCGAAAGCTTGAGGCTCTGTCTCAAAAAATAAAAATAAAATAAAAGACACAGCCCCTGGCATGGCTGGCTCACTCCTCTAGTCCCAGCTACTCAGGAGGCTGAGGTGAGAGGATCACCTGAGCCCAGGAGTCTGAGGTTGTTGTGAGCTATGAGGATGCCACTGCACTCCAGCCAGGAAATAGAATGAAATTCTGTCTCAAAAAAAAGACACTGCCCCTTCCCTCGTGGATCTTAGTTGACTGTGGCATGTAGTTAGGTAAAGAGAAAGTTTCAGTGTTGTACCTGAAACCTGGACAAAGAAAAATGGGACAGTGAAGAAGCCTAGCCATCAGGGGTGGTCAATCTTTTTCCTGTCACACAGGGGAAGAATAAGAGTTGTCTTGGGCCACTTGGTAAATACACAGATGTAAATGAAAGCTGATTAGCAACAAAAGCAAAAGGAGCCCTGCAAACATTTTGTGATACCTGACACCACTGATAAGCAAAGAAAGTCCTCCCAAAATCAGCCTGCGGCCCACTGGCTACAGGTTGGACACCCCGGTAGCAGCATGCAGGAGCTCCACAGACCACAGGATGGGATAAAGCATAAAATGTTGTTCCTACTTAAAATGCCCAATCTTCCTCTTCACCTGTTCAAATTTTTCATGGCATTCAAGACCCAGTCTCAGTTCCATGACGTCTACCTTAGTAAATGACTTCTGCCCCTGTGTGCCATGGGTTCCTTGAAAGTTAGGATACTAGTCCTTTTTTGCATCTATATTTTAGGCCAAGTACTTTCTGATATGAGAATCACCTGACAGTCACTAAAGCAATGTTTCCCCACCCAAAGCACATGAGAGCCATCCACATTAGCACACGAAGCAGCAACCAAGCTGCCCTGAGCTAATGGTGCCACCATTGTCTACTGACTAATTTCAAGTCCCTTGCATTTATTTTACTGTATTTTTTAAGTTGATTCTCTCCCTGATCCTCCCACCAACACACACCCATACACACACATACAAACATATAATACACATATCCACACATTTTCCGAAATTTTCTTGATTAAACTGATTATACATAGGAAAGCAATTTCCTAGAAACGTATAGTGAAATGCACAAGAATGTGGGCTTTGCACTCGCGCAGACCTGGATCTGATGTGGACCTAGCTGCCTCATTGCCAGGCTTGCAGGGCTGAGCCAAGTGTGCAAGCCCTCTGATGGTTGCTTCCCCTTTGAGAGGAAATCATTTTTGCCAACATCACAGGTGAAATCTGATAACGTCCTTAAAGAGCTTGGTACCATCTCTGTCACACACATGCTCCACAAATGCTCAGTGTTGTTACCAACACGCACATCCTGTGAAGAGGATGGATCCTCCCTTACCCCACTCCTGTCCCCTGTGTCCAGTTATTCAACAACCCTTTCTCTTCCCTTACTCTGCTAGTCTAATCCTGTTGCAAAGATTTGAACAATTCTAACACTGTTAAGAAAAAGGCTGATGGTTTGTATGTCCACAAAAATAAACAATAAAGATCTTTGACTAATTTCATTAATTAATGGGTGTTTGTTGAGATCATGCTGGGGATCAGAGACACTAGTGACAGACGGTTGTGGCTAGATTCAGACCTGCAGCATTGGAGGGGGAGAGAAGCATTTGTAGTTGAGGCGTCTTTGGGGACTAGCATGAACAGTGCGAGGCAGAAGGAAGAGGAGCCTCTGTCTGCCTGCCAACCCCTACAAGACCCTCCCTGTTAGTCTTGTCCTCTTCTGTTAAGCCCACTATTTCATAAGTACCAACACTCAAATCAACAAAAAGTTATTTCTCTAAGTTTATAGGTTTTTGTCGTGTAACTACCAAAATTAAGATCAACCCTAAAAATATCACTGTCATCCTAAAGCCACCAATTATTCTGTGCCATTCTGCAGGTTTCTGAAAGTTGCCATATAGATCATCTCATTAGAGTCTACAATCTAGGCAGGGAGGCAACTGGGTTTAAGGTGCTTATTATTACCTTTAAAATGTTTGATTTCTAAAGAACAACGAATAGTTGTCCTAACAGTGTACAAGTACATGATACACTATTTAAGCATGGAGACTCTAGAAACAGGACTCCCTGGGTATCTGAACTATAACTATAGTATTAGATGCCACAATTCTTCCACTATCCAGCTGTGTGATGGGCAAGTTACATGACCTCGCCTCAGTTATCTCATATGTGAAATGGGAGCATCACATGCAGGTTAAGTGAGGCAAAACACATAAGGCACTCAGCTCTTCACCTTGTGTACAGGATTTGCTCAACTGATAGCTTGATTACAAATATTGTTTTTAACAAGAGGTAAGGTGGCTGAGTAAAGGTCCAGAGTGAACTAATCTGGTGGGGAACCCCCTCTCCTCACGTACTGGACTGTCCTCACACCTGCTGTCCATGGGCTGGCCTCAAGAGGTGGAACCATCTTGCTGTGGCCCCTGCATAGAATACCTATAATCTCTGAGCTTTTGGTCTGGCTCAGAATGGTCACATAGGCAGGTCCATTGCCATTTGGTGTCCTAGACATGAAACATGAAGTCAGAGCATTGCAGCCCCGTCTCTGATAACACAGACACCGTCCAGAGTCTTCAGCACTACTGGGACGTGAAGCAGTGGGGGATGGGTGAGTGCCACAGTTCCGCTTTTTTGTTTAGTTTTGTTTTTGAAACAAACTGCTCTAAATTTCTGGAACTGGTAAGATGCCAACTGCATTTACCTTTATTTAATCACTCAATAGACTCCTCGGTGAAAACAGGGGATAATTAGGCCCAAAATATATTACCCAGAGGCTTATTTTAACTACCCAAAATACAAGCTAGATCTCAATTTCAACAAAATTACCAGATTGTTTTCCTTCTGAGAACTTCCAGCAGTGTTTGAGTTCCTTGGTTGATTCTCCCTATGGGATTTTCTGTCCCCAGCACCAGGGAGTCCAGAGGCAGGGGATAGCCTTTCCTATGGCAGTCAGCAATAGGATGCACTGGCCAATACAGGCTTCCCGAGGCACCCTGGCCAGGTGCACAAACTGGGACACTTCTCATAATGCTCCAAGACCTATGAGATAGGACTGGACAGGCTTTGGTGTCCCAGGTTCATGTCCAGCCTTGTAGCTACCAGCTATGCAATTTTAAACATAACGCTTTCATCCTCTGCTCCTCAATTAGTTTTCCTAAACAATAATTACCTGTATAGGAAGACTCAAGATATGATCTGTCACACAGTAGGGATTTTAAGTCAAACTCTTTTTTTTTTTTTTTTTTTTTCGTATTTTGGCTTCTTTGAAGATTCCGGTACATGTCCCAGTATAATTTGTAGTGTGTTCTTTTTCTCATGGATACATAAAATCATGGCACATCTTACATGCGATAAAATAGGGCATGCAGCACATAGAAAAAATTCCCTAATAAAAGGTAGGTGCTCCAAGATTTTTTTTTTTCATTACTTTTCTGTCCGTACACCACAGCTTTTTTAAAGGAACCCAGAGTATGCAGAAAACAATATTGGTTACACAAGAGCTTTCGGACTGGGCCAGAAAAACACCAATGATTTTTGTCAAGTATTCTGCACTCACCGCTGTTTCCCAGTCTCATGCTATGACTGACAGCACTAATCAATTCAGCAAGTCTTCCTACGGAGGAGCCAAGTTGAAACCTCTAAGCCTTCTCAACACAATTCTATAGGCAACCCTGCCCAATCAACCAGGGCTGGCCTATGAAGCAAAATCTATTTTAGGTCCCTGACTCAGGAGCTTGGGAGATAAGGAAAGGGAATAGGAACTGGCCACGTCAGGAAACTCAGATATATGAAAAAGATCTAGAAAATTATGCAGTTCATTGCATGGAAGATACCAAGGTCTAGAGAGGTTAAATTGCCAAAGTCACTGAGCCAATTCTGCACAGAAAAAAATGTGGAACACTTTCTTGTCCTCTCTTATCCAAAATATCCTTCCTACAAAACCATGCTCCCTTTTTCAGCATCAAAGTCAAATTCCTTGAGAACTGAAGTAAACAAGTCGTTATCTGATAGATTAGTCTGTGACAAGAGAGGAAGAGAGGAAACCAGTCTTGTTTTGCTTTTGTTTTTTGTAAAATTTCCTTTTGCTCATTTCTCACTATCAGCAGTCCATTGCTCAGGGAGGTGGTCTACAGAAAAATCAGGAATGCTCATTCTAACAAATGATAAATTACAGAAGTGATTTATCTGAGCTCCAGAAGTGATCCATCCCAGCCCCATGATTCCTGTGATTTTAATAACTAACATCTTCTATCCCCAGTGTTCCTACTCCTGCAAAAAAGAAAAGAATATTTCACTAATCCCACATAAGAATGAGACTTACAACCACCCACCCCATACTCATTTGGGGCCTTCTTGGGAATTTGAAGATACTAGACATGTCAGCATTTATCATAAATATTGACTGTTTAATATGTGTATTCCTAAGGAATGGAAACTAACCAATAAAAATCACATCTGGAAAATTAAAAGTGATGGTTGGAATGGGCATCTCTCCTCCTTGTCAAATTTCAATTTGAAATCAAATTGGGGCTTTCAGCATTAAATCACGGTCCCCTGACCCCTGAGTAATTACTTTCCAACATTATTTTCTTTAATTTGGAGGAAATATTTCTATTCTAGAAATTGCTGGGGAGGCTCATTTCATGAAAATGAAGCAATGTCTTAAGAAAAACCTAGTGGTTTCTTCTCTCTGTCCAGGTCCATCCCTCCTCCGAGCATGGAGAGCTTGCTACAGGCCTCTAGGCACCTCCCCCCTCAGCGCTCTCCACTCTGTAATTATACAAGCAAACTCCCGAGTCAGAGACTCATGACACAGCTGGCAGCATACAACCCTTGCAAGGCTTCTAAGATGAGCCCAGGGAACATCTGGAGAAGCAATTCCTTACTCCTACAGATGTGGGTTCCCAGGATTCAGAAAACATTTGCTGAAGAAGGAAAAGCACTCTGAGAGGAAATCCTATAGAAAAATATGAAGGTATGAAATAATATAGCAGTATTTCATTCGTTCCTTCATTACTTCCCCTCATTGGCTCAAGAATACCCACTGTATACCAAGTACCCCATTGGATAAAAGGATACTTGGATGAAAGGATAAGGATGAAAGAATGAGTAAAACCTGGTCCCTGCCCTCAGGGGGTTCACAGAATATAGGGAGGTGGGGGGAGGACGGAAGCAGAAAATCATCTTACAGTGTACGAGGTACAAAGAACACAAAGCTCTAGTGGGCCTGCCCGGGGGTTCTGGGAGTACTACGGTGGCAGAGTGGAGCAGGCGAGTTTGCCTAGCTCCCAGTGAGGAGGGAGCAAGGCCAGGTGTGCTCAAAACTGCAGGACTCGGTAGGCAATCGGAAGTGACAGGCAGATGAATGAGAAGGAGGGGCTGAGGACAGCTCTGTATCTAGGATGGCAACTGAGATCCTGAATTCAGGTGGACTGTGGCGTGCGCTTCAGGGAGCTGGCAGGGAGCTAAGTTTCAGGCACAGTGCATCTGATATGCCTAAGGGATGTCTCATCAGAAGAAGTCTGATTTTCTTTAGGGTACAGACCATGCAAACTCATTTCTGAGTCTTTGTTCTTATAAATGTTGAATGAATAAACAAATGCATGTTATATGTAAGAAGCATATGTGCAAATGGTTCTCTTGTGCTAAATGATTTGATTCTCATAGCAACTCTATGAGAAAGATGTATTATTACTCTCATTTTATTCCACAGATATATACAAGCCTTGAAAAGTCTTACAGTTTAAGAGAGGAGCTATGACAAGTTCACAGTTAAAAATGACTCAAAAAAACAAAAAAAGAGTCAGAGCACATGAAAAGGTTCTCAGTGTCATTAATCATCAGGAAAATGAAAATTTAAGCCACAGAGATAGCACTAGAATTGCTGTAATCCAAAGAGCTGACGATAGTTTGGTGGGTGTGGATAAACAAATCCTAACAAGTTACTGGTGGGGATGTGAAGTATATAGTCACTATGGAAAACAGTTTGGCAGTTTTTGTAAAGTTAAAATACATTTCCCATATGCCTCAGCAATTCCACTCCTAGATATCAACCCAAGTGAAATTAAAACCTATTCATATAAAACTTGCATGTGAATATTCATAACAACATTATTCATAAAAGCCAAAAGTTAAAAACAATCCAAAATATCCTTCAACTAGTGAATGAATGAAAAAAATGTGGCATATTCATATAATGTAATATTATTCAACAAAAAAAAGGAATGAAGTACAGATGCATCCTGAAATATGAATGGACCTCAAAAATATTATGCTAAGGGAAAAACTCATAAATATCGGCATAGGCAAAGAATTTATGAAGAAAGCTCCAAAGGCAATCACAGCAATAACAAAAATTAATAAGTGGGATCTGATTAAATTAAAGAGACTCTGCACAGCCAAGGAAACAATCAGTAGAGTGAATAGACAACCTACAAAATGGGAGGAAATATGTGTCTGCTAATTAGCAGAATCTACACAGAACTCAAACAAATCAGAAAAAAAAAATCAAACAACCCCATAAAAATGTGGGCAAACAGAGGGAGAGTAAAGGCGGGACCACACCTACAGAGCATATGACAAGGATACAAGTCAAATCTGTCAAGTGTAGAACATAGATGTCTTGGCAAATAAGTTAATGAGGTGAAAGCTGTGTTGATTGGTTTGATCTACCCACATTAGAGTGTATAAAATTAAAATCAGCACATTGTACCCCACATATGCATGAATGTATTCATGATCTATGTGTATGTGACTTAATAAAAAAATAATAAATGAAAGACAAACTTGAAAAAAAAGTGGGCAAAGGACTTGAACAAAAACTTTTCAAAAGAAGATAGGCTGGCGGCGCCTATGGCTCAAAGGGGTAGGGCACCGGCCCCATATGCCAGAGGTGCAGGTTCAAACCCAGCCCTGGCAAAAAAAAAAGAAGATAGGCTGATTGGCAACAAGCATATGAAAAAGTGCTCAACACCTCTAATCATCAGGGAAAAGCAAATCAAAACCACCATGAGATATCACCTAGCTCCAGTAGAATGGCTTTCATCAGAAAGACCCAAAGCAACAGATGCTGGTGTGGATGTGGAGAGAAAAGAACACTTATACGCTGTCAGTGGGACCGTAAGCTAGGACAGCCTCTATGGAAAGTAGTATGGGGTTCCTCAAAGAACCAAAAGCACACCTACCATCTGATCCAGCATTCCCACTGTTTGATACTTGCCCTAAGGAAAAAAGCTATATTACCAAAAAGACACTTGCACTCGAATGTTTACAGCAGGACCATTCACAATCGCAAAGGTGTGGAATTGGCCTATCAGTACATGAATGGAGTAAGAAAATGTGGTATATGTATAATGTGGAATACCACTTAGCCATAAAAAAAAAAAAAAGTAGTCAACTAAAAGTTCTCGTAGCAACTTGGATGGAACTGTAGACTTTTCTCCTAAGTGAGGCACCACAAGAATGGAAAAACAAACACCACATATTAAATTGGAACTAATTGTTCAACACTCATGTGATTTGGAAGTAAAACTCAACCGTAACCAAGCAGTGGGAGGGCGAAGGGAATGGGTAAAATCACACCTAACAGGTACAGTGCAGATTATCTGGGTAATGAGCATATTTATAACATTGACTCAAACTGTACAACAGCAATTCATGTAGCCAAAACATTGGTACCCTCTAATAGTTTGAAACTTTTTAAAATTGTCATGTAAAAGGGAAAATAACAGGCACAAATGACCTCAAATTGTATTATTTCATTTATATAAAATTTCCAGTGAAGGTAAATCTGTAGAGATGGAAGGTAGAAGAGTGGGTGCTTGGGGCTGAGGGTGGGAGGCATTAGGGCAAATGGAACTTTTAAGGGTGAACTAAGTTGTCTAAACTGAATTTCAGTAATGGCCATGCAACTGTATGAAATTATTAAAGCTCATCAAAATGGATACTTTCAATGGTTAAATTTTATGTATACAAAAATTATTCTTCAATAAAACTGTTTATTGGGGAGGCGTCTGTGGCTCAAAGGAGTAGGGTGCCAGCCCCATATACCGGAGGTCGTGGGTTCAAACCTGACCCCGGCCAAAAACTGCAATAAATAAATAAATAAATAAAAGAATTGTCTTTGAAAAAAAAAAACTGTTTATTGTTTTTTTTGTTTTTTTTTTTAAGGCAGAGAGAAGCCCGGTGTGATAGCTTGCACTTGTAATCCTAGCACTCGGGAGGCCAAGGCTGGTGGATCACCTAAGCTCAGGAATTCAAAACCAGCCCCATCTCTACTAAAAAAGAGAAAGAAGTTATCCAGGCATTGTGGCAGGCACCTATAGTCCAAGCTACTTGGGAGGCTGAGGCATGAGGATCTCTAGAGCCTAAGAGTTTGAGATTGCTGTGAGCTATGATGCCAGGGCATTGTACCCAGGGTGACAGAGTGAGACTCTGTCTCAAAAAATAAATAAATGAATAAATAAATAAATAGGCAGAGAGAGCTGTGTGATTTTGAAGGGAGAAAGTCCCAGCCAGGGAAGCTTCATAAGGGGGTATATTTGCTCTGGACCATCAAGACCAGGCAGGATTTCAATGGGTTGAAAAGGCACAAAAAGGAATTTCAGACAAAGAAAGAAACAGATGCTGCCTGTGAAAATGAGCCCACGCCAACACGTTTAGGCAGTATCTAGACATCTGTTTTGGCTGGATATGGGGATAGAGAAAAGTACACGAAAAACTAAAAAATTGATTGTGCATGGATCAGATCATGGAAGTTAAAAATGTTCAGGCTAATAATGTATTTATGACTTAATTTGGTAGGCAGTGGGGAGCCACAGAACATTCTGGGGGAGGGGAGCGTCCTGGTGAAGATGAATGGGGGACCAGTGAGGGGTAAATGTTGAAAAGTCAAGCCACCAGGGCAGAGCATCACAGCACGGGACCCACAGGACAGTGGGAGGGAATGAGACCCAAGATGTGATCTCTTGCTTGTGCTGGTAATGCAAAGGGACAAAGAGCCTCATTGTACCAGACAGAAAGGAAAATACAATAATAATGCACTTGGTGCTTTCTAGGATGCAGGCCCTGTTTTAAAGGATCACTATTCTAAAGGAAAGAGAGAGCTAAGAGCCTGCTATAAACAGAATGGGCCAGATGGACTGATGACCACCTTTAGGTTTGCTTCAAAGAGAAGGAATAAAGATATAAAATGCTTATCCAAGGTGCATACCGGAACCACGGATGTGGGAGCTTGTAACTGAATGAGAAATTGTGATACTTCTATGTCAGAAGGATGGTAAGTGGGACAAATGACAAAAACCAGTTTGCCCACCTCCCTGGCCCTGGAAAGCAGGAATACCTGACACCACAGCCGCTCTCTGCGGATGTCACCACTTCCTTGATGTATGTAATTAAGAATGTACATTAAGTGAAAATGTGTAGACAGGAACAGATGGAAGCAAATGGATAAAAGGAAGGTGTTACACTGGGCTGCTTCTAGGAATGAAACTCTTTCTCAGCTGCTGTTAGAACAACACCCAGTACGAGTGTTCCACAACCATCCAGTGGAGGTAAAGGATTTCATCATTTAGCATCCCCAAACCTGGCTCACACCATACCAGTGTAAAGCACAGATCTCAGAATAACTTCTGAAAAGTGAATACAACCATTTTGGGGGCATTTCACATTCACAAACAGTATGCAAAAAAAATTAACTGCCAACATTTAAATATCAGAAAAATTTGCATAAAGTATAGGAATTTTCAGCTTCTCTTGACAAACTGGGAATTCTAGCAACTACCTACGTAGCCCAATCCTGCCTGGTATCAATCGGTCAAAGCTGAGCAGCACTTACCCTCCTTGTCTCCGGCTGGTCATCCATTTGTTCATTATTCATTCACTCATTCATTCAGCCAGTATTTACTGAGCACCTACCATATGTGGGGAGGTATTGTGGGGAGACACAGCAAGGAAAAAGACAAACAAACATGCTTACTTTCCCAGAGTTGCTATCTCGTGAGGTGAGCTAGACAATAAACAAAGTGATAGATATTCCGGATTGCAAGAGAATAGTAAAACTAAAGAAATAAGTCACAGAGATTGAAAGAGGATTGGAGGGGCGGTGACACACAGGATAGTCAGGTTGGGGAAGCATCTCTGATGAGGCAATACCTGAGGCAAGATCTGATTAAAACAACAGAACAAGTCTTTAGATTCCAAAAGAACAGCAAATAGATCATGTCTCATATGTGAGGGGAACATATATAAATGAGGAAAGGGCCAGGGGCTATTTCAGGCCTGGCAATGATTTGGATTTTATGTTGAGTGTGATGGGAGGCCACAGGCAGGTCTGAGTGGAGGAATGATGTGGTCGGGCACACTCGTGTGTGCTAGTGACTGGCCCCTGTCAGCATTTGAACTTTTGGTCCTTGGTTTAAAGCAAGATGGGCAGAGGTTTTAAAGGGTTAGAAATGAGTTCTGTGTCTGGAGAAGGAAAATAATCAGACTGTGGGGCAGAAGTCTCCTCATATTCAGAATATAGCGTTTGCATGGATGAATAACCACAAACATGGCAATGACCTTCCATTAACTGGTATCCACGGGCAAAGTTAACACACAATAAAGACACTAAGAAGACCAAGCTCACGGGACCCTGAGACTGGACACTGCAGGACTCTAGGCAGAAGCAAAGGTTTCCAGTGAACAAGCATCTGGAACATTCTATCCCTTGTCCACCTAAGAAAAGCTTCTCTTCTTTCTTTACCAGTGGCATTCGATCCTTGCTGGTCCACTGGACTCAGTGAACAAGCCTTAGTTTATTTCTGCAACTTTGGTTGAATTTCATGTCCTCCACCTAGGGAAATTCTGGACCCTGGACCCTCAAACAAAGCACCAATCAGCACTGGATATTCCACATGATCTGGTCCTTCAGAAAATCCCTTCCTAGACCCTGAAGAGTTTAAAATGTTTGACAAGAAGGAACGGTCTACTCACAATCAGAGAGTGATCCCGGCCCATCGTGATGACTGTCCGGTTCACAGTGCGAAGCAGCTGGACCATGATTTCTTGGATGTGGTGGTAGGTGAAGGCCTGCAACACAGAGGCAGCTCAGTGACCACTGGGAACATCACACCAACACAATTTTCCAACGGGCACAAACCACAGTGGTCAAACGTGATGATCTTCAACACCGTCACCATCAACACCAACAATGCCAGCACCCCCATCGTCATCATCATATCTCCATTCCCCACACACTGGGTACCAAGAAGCTCACTAGTCACCTTAAATGTAAGTTAGTGAGCTCACTTAGGTTTTTAAATCAGGATCTATGGGTTTAGAATACTAGCTCCAACAGAAACTAGTAGCACATGGGTTAAGTTACATAACTGTCTAAACCCTGGTTTCTTCATCTAACTGTGAAGATCTGAGCTGGAGTAAGAGGGAATTTAATGCAGGGATGGGTTACACAGGTGCAGAGAAGCTGAGGCACCAAACAGAGTAATCCAAAAGTCAGCAACAGTAGGAAGCCTTGGTCACCCCTTGGCTAGAGAGAGAAAGGAGGCCGTGTTCCAGGAGCCACAACCCTGGGGTGCTTATACAATAGAAGCTGCATTGTCCACTTTGGGCAGAATTTATGATGAGTCAGATTGTAACATGTATAGGGTTCTGCCTGCTTTAAATGAAGGTAGGTCCCTGAAGTTTTTATAAGACTTGCTGATGTTTTTTGAGCTTCTGCTATGGTCAGCAAGGGTTTTATACACATTCACCTACACCCTCAGATCATTTTACTCCCATATTTGCGAGGATGGTCATGGCCAGGTGGAAAGCCTTGGCAGTTTAGGTTCAAATGTTCTGGGTCTGAAATTTAAGGCTGTCCTTGCCAGGTGTGAAATCTCACTTAACTTCTCTGAGCCACAACTCTTTTATCTACAAAATGTGGAAGGTTCTCCCATGGTTGATGTGAAGGCAACACATGCAATTCGGGAGGTTCTGTGGGTCTGAGATAGAGCCTAGCCACCAGCAGTTTCTGAATTTCACGCATGTTATTCTGATGGCTGAGAACTGTGCCATAGCACGTTGTGTAGCTCTGGAGATAGAGGCTTGGGTTGGGGAACAGCCTTGTGCCTCCAGGACCCCACCCAGTGCCTGACGTCAATAAAGTGCTAAGTCAGCTCAGGGCCCATAGCTCAGTGAGTAAGGCACCAGCCATATACACTGAGGCAGTGGGGTTCGAATCCGCCCTGGGTACTAAACAACAATGGCAACTACAACAGAAAAATAGCTGGGTGTTGTGGTGGGCACCTGTAGTCCCAGCTACATGGGAGGCTGAGGCAAGAAAATCGCTTAAGCCCAAGAGATTGAGGTTGCTGTGAGCTGTGACACCACAGCTCTGTACCCAGGGTGACATAGTGAGACTCTGTGTCTCACAAAATAAGAAACTAAAGACTAAATAAATGGTGACAGATGAAGTGGATGACTACTCATGCTTGTTTATAAGCATATTTGGACAGAAACTTCACTGCTTTCAACTTATCTGTGGTTTTGTCTCTAAATGGAATCAATGGAAGGGAAATAGATTCACAGTCCATGGGGGGCCAGGAAAAGAAAGATGTACTTATTAAAAAAAACTCCTCCCCTCCCAAGGTGCTTTCAATGACTTCACATCCAAAGGCGAATAACCCAGAGCCTTCTTTCACTTTGGCACTTCAACTAGTCCCAGGTTCTCAAGCCCCGCAGAGCCACCAGCAGAACCTCTGCTACCAGAAGAGCTGCCTGTGTTTCTTCACGTGCAGCCAGACCGCAGTCTCTCACCAGATGTGGGCTCCCACCACCCAACCCGTTCCCCTCCTGAGGCTCGGGGGCAGGGAAGACGGCCTCTCCCCCAACCTCCTGGCTAAAGGTGAACCTCCCTGCTGCCCTCCTTCTCCTTTATGTTTTCAAGCCTTTTTGCTGAGGTATAACTAACTTCCTACATCTTTTATCATGTGAATATGATGTTCATGGCTATAACAGCCACAGCTGACATTTTTGAGGGCTTACTCGATGCCTAGAATTCTGCTAAGCACTGTACCTCATCTCACAACGAGATGAACAACATTATGATCTCTATTATTCAGATGAAGAAACACGAAGCCCAAAGGGGTTAATTAACTTGTCCAGGGTCACCCAGCTAGGAAGTCATGGAAAAAAACAAAATCCAACCCAGTAGCGTTGTTCCAGAGCAGGGGTCCTCCAACTACGGCCAACGGGCCATATGTGGCCTGCCGAGGACATTTATCCAGCCCGCCATGTTTTTACCACCGCTGCCTGTCCTGCTTAGCAGCAGACTATTCCTGGCTGCAGGGCGTGTATGTGGAATGTGCACACACTCTCCAACTCCCTCCTTCTCTCAGCCTCGTGACTAACTGATGCACACTTGCATCACTTGTTACGACTAGCAGGGACAAATATGGAACCGGACGTTGACCATTAGCCAAAAGCAGGCCCATAGTTCCCATTGAAATACTGATATGTTTGTTGATTTAACTTTACCTGTTCTTCATTTTAAATATTGTATTTGTTCCTGTTTTGTTTTTTTGCTTCAAAATAAGATCTGTGCAGTGTGCACAGGAATTTGTTCATAGTTTGTTTTTTTTTAAAACTATAGTCTGGCCTTCCAACGGTCCGAGGGACAGTGAACTGGCCCCCTGTTTAAAAAGTTCGAGGACCCCTGTTCCAGAATATCCTCCAAACTCATCTAGACAAACTGGAATATGACCACAGCTACCATGGGGTTCATCAGCCTCCTTCCATCTGCCAAGATGGATAGACCCTGCCTTCAATTGGGCTAACCTCTGCCTTCAGTTGGGCTAACCTCTAACTCCTTCAATGACTTCTGATCATTATTTCCCTTCTCGAAAATCTTCACTGCTGCTATATATTCATTACTCCCTCTCTTCTCTGCATTCCTTGGCAATTTCATCAAATTTATATTATGGTTTCCGTTTTGATGCTCCTTTTTTCCCAGGATTACATCTCTTCCCTTACCAACAGAGATATTAAAACCCCCTCTCTTGACCTCTTGCCCCTTGTTTTTTTCAAACAGCCATTTCTTCTTAGAGCAAAGAGCAGCAATTAGACTGTTCAGGAAGCTTGATATTTAAAAGTGGGAAACTGTCAAATTCAATTCATTTCACTCTGAAAGCTCCCAATAGAGGAGGCTTGGTCGTGGAGTATTTTGAGATTAGACAGACTTGAATTTGAATCTCAGCTCTGCTAATCTGAGCTGGGTGACCTTGGGCAAATTGCTTTTCCTCTCTAAGTTTCTTTCTTTATAAAATGTGCCAAACAATAGAAACCTGAAGGTTATTGGTTTGAGAAGCAAATCAGGTAATGCAGGTAAAGACCTGGATGCTAAGGGTTGGCACACAGTAAGGCCCAGTTGGTGGTGGCTGCAACTCACATGCCCCTTGGTCTGCATCAGCACTCTGGCTGGCCTTGCAGATTCCCAGCACGCAGCAGAAAGTGCAGTACAAGGCAATGCATAATCTAAACTCTGGGCGATATTGAAATGTCACCCAACGAATATATAGCGTATATGCAAATGGGAAACTTTCAAGATGACAGACCTGTGCTAAGCAGTGAACGTGCAGCCACAAATCACCTACTGTTAATTGCTCCAGTGCCAGGCAAGTGGAGGGAGAGACTCTAGCAAAGTGTCTTCCGGGATCGAACTAAACGGTGCCTTGTAATTGAAATGACAAAATCAGTCTTCCCATTATGGCCCTGGTAAAGAAATTAATCCATCCAACCAAAACACACTGCAAATTGTAGTGATTTTTTTTTTTCTTTTAATAATTATAGGCTGGGATGTCTGGAAGAAACTTTAAATGAAGGCCTATGCAGAAGCCCCCTGCATAACCCAGCAGGAGGAGGACAAGAAATGGTTGGGATGGGGCAGGGGGCCCAGGGAGGAGTGGATGGGACAAGGGCAGTGGACGGCACAGAGGTGTTAAGCCCTATCCTCTGTACCAGTCCCCTCTGTACAGTCCCCTCTGTACCAGTCCCCTCTGTACCAAGGGGACTTCGCAGAATGCAACATAAAACTACTGGTCTCCCACAGTATTTCCAGAACAATAATAGAGCATACCAAATGTAAGAGTATACTAAGTAATAACAAACAGAACACAGCATTTCATAACACTAAACCAAATTATGTGAAAGAATTTCCTTTTCTTCATTTGCCTTTCAATGTTGCTAATGATACCCAGTAGAAAAATTCCCCTTTGCTGCTAATATTTCTTTAACATCTCCCTGGTTCTTGCAAATCCTCTTTTTTCTAACAAAGAGGGAAGTCCTCAGGTCAAAGGAAGCAGCAAACAGCAGCTAACTAGAACTTAATAACTTTAATAACATTGTTTTTGTTTTTGTTGTGTTTATTTTTTCAAGTTAGCTATTTTTATGGCATATGTGCAGGGGAAAGGTCCAAAACTTAGAAATAAATCAAAATGAGGATTGTATGACATTTTAGGAGAACATTTCCAATAAACTAAATCAAAAGTCCTTTTATTCTCTCAGGAAATGGAACTTTGATTAACCCCCAACAACTGATTAGAAATTGGAACCTTGGTAACCTTGTAGAGTTAGGAGCTAACTTGCAGAACAAATGGCCAAACATGGTGTCTGCTGCTTTGCTAAAACTTGTACTTTTATTACTCTTATTAGCAAGTTTAACTGTCTTATATCTAATAATTGTATGCAAGCATCTCTTCTCTCATGAAAAATCAAGAATCCTGAATTTTCAGAACCAGCTCATTAGTTGTTTGGTTTGTTCCCTATTTTATCAGTTATAAACTGATATAATATGATAATATGATATATTTTATCAGTTATATTATAATATGATATATTTTTATCAGTTTTATATTTTATCAGTTTATATTTAAAATATAATATATTTTATCAGTTATATATTTTATCAGTTTATATTATAATATATTTTATCAGTTATAAACTCAGTATGTAACTGTGTAAGGTGATATTTCTAACAATAATTCTATTGATACTTTTACACAAATGATGCTGACTATTTACAGTAGTGATAACAAATTTTATTTTATCAATGTTATAAATGTATATAACTTTTTTGAAATTCTCAAGCTTTATTAAGAAAAATAAAACAAAACAAAAAGTAACAGTTTCTCATGTACCCCTTGCCAGAGGAATTTCTATATTTCTTTTAGCTGTTGTAGCTGTTACTTCGGTATTTATGATCATATTGCCAATAATACACTTGTGTAATCCCATTTTTAGCCCCCCTCCACCAGACTTTTTGACAGCATTTATCAACTGTGTACCATTCAAGACAAGCACTTCCCTGTGACCTTTCCCTGACCCGCCAGGCAAACACATCCCTCCCGTTTCTCCTTTTTCCCTTAGTTACAGCAAAATTTTTCATTCAATAATATTTAGTATTTAAAATATTTCCACTATATAAATACCATTCTTCTCCAAGAATGGATTGTAACCTATGATGAATTCCCATTTCTTATACAACTTTCTACTCCCCAAAAGGAAAAAAAAAAAAAAAAAGCAATTTGGAAAAATCCAAGGATCCTTTTAGTCCTCTGAATATTTATGTTTTTTTACTATCTTACTTTTTAATATGTTTTACTACGTATGTTTTAATACTATCTTTCTCCTGATTTACAATTGCCTCTCCTACTTTTTGAAGTTCACTGTGCCTGTTTTACGAAGTTTGCTTTGCCTTGCAAAGACCGTTTCCTCTAAGCTGCTTTCCTTTTGTTTGCTTGTTTCTCGCTTGCTTTTCTGTCTTAGAATTGTTCCTTAGGTCTATTTATTTATTTACTTTATTAACTTTTTGGAGACAGAGTCTCACCTTGTCACCTTGGGTAGAGTGCCATGGCATCGTAGCTCACAGTAGCCTCCAACTCACGGGCTCAAGCGATCCTCTGGCCTCAGCCTCCCAAGTAGCCGGAACTACAGGTGCCCACCACAAGGCCTGGCTATTTTTTAGGAATGGGGTCTCACTCTTGCTCAGGCTGGTCTCGAATTCCTGAGCTCAGGCAATCCACCTGCCTTGGCCTCCACCAGAGTGCTAGGACGATAGGCGTGAGCCACCCGCCCAGCCTCCTTCCTTAGGTTTCTTCAATCCCCAGAGGCACGTTCTCGTTTTGGCCTGGAGACACTACCATGATAGCTGGCTCTGACCATGTGAACAGGGCTCGTGGTCTGGGAGCTTCACTGCAGGGTGCTCTTATTTACTTGGAGAGACTCCAACATCAATATATGCAAATCTTTCTTCTTAGGCTGGATGAATCCCACAGACAAGACTTATTTGATCCCCTGCCCAGGGTAAGGCCTGGCTAACAGCATCACAAGGCTGAGTAGGAGGAAAGTGCTGGAGGTTTTCGCCTCCAGATGCCTACTTTGATTAAAATCTGCTGTAGAATGAGGTATCACTGCCCTCAATTACGTCTGGCGTCTCCTAGTCCCAGATGCCTCTATTTTATCTCCTTTATAGAATAAGCTCCCTGTGACTCAGCTGCATGGAGTCAGGCTGCTGCTGTACCAGACTTTCTATCGATCCTCCTCATTTGGGCACCTCTTCTTCATGCCCCCCTTCCAGGGGCATCTGGTATTACCTTTTCCTGAAACTTTGGGAAACTCTGCTGTAGATCAGATGAAGTCTTAACTTTCTCCATTGCTGGCATTCTCCACTCCAGACTAGAGAAATATTCTTCTCTAGTCTTCTAAGGCATTTATTAACTTTCCATATGATTTCTACCTTCCTTTAAAAAACCAAAACCACTAGGGTGGTGCCTGTGGCTCAAAGTAGTAGGGCCCTGGCCCCATATGCCGGAGGTGGCGGGTTCAAACCCAGCCCCAACCAAAAAAATCTGCAAAAAACCCCCCCAAAACAAAAAAACCTTTGCTTTTTTCTTCAGTAGATTTCTAAGATGGTGCAAACGAGGTGCCCATTTTGATTCTACCCTGGAGAATTCTACCCTAATTTTTCATATTTACATATTTTTAAATTAGTTCATTGCATCAAAATATTAAAAGTACATGCGATGATGATAATTTTTTAATGTGATTATTTTATACAAATGTCTTGAGGTTTTGAAAAGAGTGATAGAAAAATCTCTAATTTTACAGAAAGAAACACTTTGGCTTTGGGAAGAGGTTTACACAAGGTCATGTGACAAATATGACAAGTGATGTCAACAGGATGTGTCTTCAGGGCTAGAATGAAACACCAGTTCTGCTGAGCAATGCAGAGGCTCCAGCAGGCAGCGGCCTTGGCTTTGAGTTCATGCCAAGGACAATCCCACCTTCTCCACCTGCTTTGTCTTTTGGCCTTTTCAGTACGAAGGTGAACGTCCCAAGGTCATAGCCACAGAGTGAAATCCAAAGGCCTATTTTTCTTTAACAAAAGAGAAATTATGCATATTCTGACAATGGAAATAGCTATAGACTATGGTTGCTACTATTTTTCTCTGTTCTATGTTCCTATGCAAGAGGTCTTTTCAATTTCTTCCTTATCTTGATGGCACCATAAACACTTACCTAGAAAGAAAATATCTAACTTTGCAAAGGTAGTAATCACTATCATTTAAAGTGAAGGCCCCCTCTCTCTTTCTTTGGTCTCCAGAAGGAATGTGATTTTTGCATGAGTTGTAGGTTTAGTGCTGTCTGTCTTCTTCCTGCTGTTTGAACTGGTTTCCGTCCTGAAACGTGCTACTGCTCATTGCATGAATGGAGCTGCAGAGGCAGCTGGGGACAGAGAGAGCCTAGAAGGGCAGAGTCAAGGGTCAGCAAGGCTGGGTGAGTGGCATTGCTGCGTCCCAACATCGCTGCCTCTCCCACCCACTGGGTGAGCCTCTGTCTCACGGGGCAGCGCCTTTATGTTGTCATGAGTGGCTTGTACTTGGCATTAGCCTTCTCTCAAAGGCGAAGGTTAGAGTTGGTGACAGAAGGCTACAATAAAGAGCAAAAGAAGATACGGGTTCTAATTCTGACACAGCTGTTACGTAACAAGTTTTAAGGTCTTATTGCAGGCCAGGAACTGTGCATATAGACTTGGCATATTATAATCTCATTTAACTTTTTAATAAAATCCCACTGAAGTCCAAGATGTTTAGTCACTTGCCCATGAATGGTCCCCTCACAGGTGACCACACCTGAACGCAGGCTCTGTTCTGCATCATTCCGCGCTCTTTCCCTCATATGAAGTGTGGAGGTGCTGCCACAAAGGACCGGGGTTTTAGGTCCTCTGTACCCTCTCTGGAAACTTCTTCTGGAATTACATAAAGTGCTCTGCAAAAACAGTCTCTCCTTGCACAGGAACTATGGAGTTGCTACTAACTATGCCTTTTCCTTGTCTGTCATTGACCTTGACCAGTCTTACTTTTCTAAGCCTCAGTTTCTCCATCTGTACATTGGACACAGTGTCACCCACAGTATCAGAATTGTTTTGAGAAATTTAGCTAGTTCCAACACGGATAGCTAATGTTTTCTGAGTGTTTACTATGTGCGACATACTCTTCTAAGTACTTTATATACATGAACTTAAGAAATCCTGAAAGCACCTATAAAATGAAGGAAATAATTCTATGATTCCAGATTGACAGGGAGAGAATTTGCAACTCTGACTGTGGCCATGGAAATGCTAATCCAGGTTCCACCCCAGGCCTGCCTGACTGGCATTCAGGCTGCTAAGTGCCATTGCCTCCATCTCTTAGGGGCACATAAACAAATGGATGTGGCAGCACTTTGCAGAGCGTAAATCATCCTGCAAATTTGTCCAAAGAACATCATAAGACAAACATTTGTAGCTGTTTGTAGCAATACTGTATATTTTGTAATATCCAAATGTAGCTAGCAAGATAATGTGCCCAAAATGGAAATCATATTATGTGCATGGTTTATTCACACAATGGAACAGGAGAAGGTAGATAGATCTCAACCTGGAAAGATATCCTTCATATATTCAGAATACAGTCCTATTTATTTATTTATCTATTTTGGAACATACTTTTCTAAGTCCAAAAAGTCTGGAAATACATATGGCAAACCATGATCAAGGTTATCATTGAGGAGGTAGAAGAGGGAGAGATGTGAGGTTAGAGATAATTTTACTGGCTGTGGCTTATTAGATATTTTCATAACAATTTATAAAATGAAGGAAACAGAACAATTTCCCAATTGAACAGAAATGAAAATTAGTCTACAGTGCTAAGGAATCCTGTTTACAGAAGACTGAGTGGACACATCCCAGGGTACAACCAGGAAACTCTGCATTTAGGGGTGAAGCACTGCTGTGGTCACGGCTCACCCCTTCCTCCAGCCCCATTGGCTCTGACACATAATGCTGGGGTCACAGATGCCACCTCAGTGCTCGCAAGCTGAAGGACTATTGTCAACATCACTAAACCAAGACAGAAAAGCACTACAAAGTAACCAGGGTTGACACATTTTTTAAAGACACACTATGAAATATTTTATTCCATTTACCAAATACTTTTAACTTCCATTTCCTGGCAGCTTTTAAAAAAAAATGTATTTAAAGCAACCGGGGGGGGGGGGGGGAATATAGCAAAACCATCACTTTCAACAATAAAAACTCTCATTGTGCTTAGAGCAGAACACTGTTTTTATTCAGATTCTATAAAGTGTTTTGTGAGGGCTTTTATTAAAATATACTAGAAGCTCCAACCTGCAGTCTAGAGTGGAAAAAATTAACCTCCCAAAGTCTGTAAGTCCAATATCTTAGTGCTGATGAGTGAAGACTAGTTAGTTGGGGACACAAATGAATAAAGAACATAAGTCATGTCTCATGTGTCAGACAATTAGCTGTGTGTTTTGTATTTATTATCTCAGTGAGTATTTATAAAAAAACCCAGGGATAAGTATTACCCCATTTTAACATGCAAAATAAAATTCATTCTAATTATTATTATCATTCAATGTTTATTGAGCATTTAATATATCCAGAGTCCATAATAAGTGCTTTACAAATACCAACTCATTTAATTCACATAATAGTCTTATAAATCTGCTACATCCTTTCTTCCCATGTCATAAATGAGGAAATTAAGAGGTTTATGTAACTTTGTCCAAAGCCACAGAATCATACATGATTGAGCTGGATTTGAATCCATGTCTTCTTCATTTGTGAGGCTCTTGCATTGTTACAGCTATTTATAGCAACATTAATGTATCTAAATGTAATAAGCAAGATAACATCCACAAATCAGAAATCTTATCATATAAATGATGGCTTATGTACACAATGGAATACTAGATACTAGATACGTCTTGACCAAGGGAATTATAACTTCAGACTGTTTTCTGGGAAGACGAAGTTCATCTGCTTTCAAATCTTAGATTACACCCCTCAATCTCCCTTCTTGGATCTCTTTGGACAAAGGAGCAGGCTCTAGACAAAGTTACTTTTGAAGGCCCCATCTCACATTATAGGTCAAAAATATCAAAAATAGGGCAGCACCTGTAGCTCAATGGGTAGCGCGTCTGTCACATACATTGAGGCTGGGGGATTTGAATCCAGCCTACTCTAGCTAAAACAATGACAACTGTAACAACAACAACAACAACAAAATAACAGCCAGCCGTTGTGGCGGGCCCCTGTAGTCCCAGCTATTTGGAAGGCTGAGGTAAGAGAATCACTTAAGCCCAAGAGTTTGAGGTTGCTGTGAGCTGTGACACCATAGCACTCTACTGAGGACACTAAAAAAAAAAAAAAATTAAAAAGAAAAAAAAAAGCCCTCTCCAATTAAATATAATTAAAATGCGATTGCATAAGAGTTGAGTTGTAATTGACTAGCTAGCTAATATTCTATTCATTTTGTGAATAATTACCTAAGCAATTATTAATTTCAATTTTATATTTTTGTTTCATATGTTAATGTCAATTAACATTTGGAGACAATACACTCACAGGGCTGGATCCTGTACATACCCTGTACTACAGTAGAAAGTGTCAAAGCTTAACTGCAAATTGAACTAAATGAACAAATGGCCATGCAGGGAGAGCTCATGTGAGGTTTCCACTGCAGAAATGGGAGTCCATGAGCTATTTGTAATATTTCAAAAACTTAACGGAAATTGTATATTCACTCATCTTCAGTATTACTGCATGAGCTAATTAAACCGTCAGGGTTTCCTGTCTTAATGAGAACAAGATAAATTCCTGGTAGGTAACCTGTTTAACTCTGCTTGTCAGAAAATTCTGAATGGTGTGAGCACCACATAGTATTCAATTTTTTTAACTGAACAAACTACTCAATGTTTAATGCATGCTGCTTGTTTGAGTAATGACATATAGTAGAACCTCCGTAGTTGACCACCTCCGCACACTGACCACCTCCTCAAGTTGACCGCATATGTACAGCAGGCCTACTTTGTTATGCTGACCACCTGTGTGCTGACCAGCTTGTGACAGTCCCTGGAGTGCTCAACTTACAGAGGTTCCACTGTATTTTAAAACATGCACCCATGTTTTGAGAAAACATGGTAGCCATAGGATGAGAAAAGGACTCCTTGGTGGTGAAAACCTTTGCAACTATTTTTCCAGAAAGCCACCCAAGCTATGACCCCCCCCCACCCCTTTCCTGACTCCCCCAGGAGCTCTCTCCCTCTCTCCATTACTTCCCTATTCTCTCTCCCCCTCCTCTGGCAATCTAGAGTTTCTCTTCTATTTTCTTTTATTTCCTTTTGCTCTGTACCTCTACTGTATCACTAGCCCTGAGGGAGAGCATTCAAATACTAGACTATAAGCTCCTCTGACATAGGTGATCTTAACATCTCCACTGCTACCCTCTTCCCTGCCTGCAATGCTGAGCAAATTACTTGTGAATCATCTGTGAGTTCCTTGAGAATAGGTCTGTGTCATTACTTTAGGCCCAACACCCAGCTCACATACCTGACACGGAATAAGTGATAACCATGATTTTATCATGTGGATGTAGGTTTCATTTAAATCATTAATGAGAAAAGCTAACAGCAGATACAGGTAACTGTCTCAGAGAGTGAGGAGAGATTCTTAGATGAGGGGATGGAACCAGGATGTAGAATCTGGAAGGTCTGTGCTGCACTAGCAACACAGCTTGACCTCATATCAAAGGCAAAAGGGGTTCTTAGGGAGAGACGGAGACTAGAAAATACATACAGTCTGCCACCCTCCTTCCTACAGTGATGACACCGCTGCCTATCGCACCATCCTCCAGATGAACGCAGACATCGGACAGCTCACTCACTGATACCGATTCAGTTTCCTCAGCAGGGTCTCCCCAAAAGGAGCTGTCCTCGTTTTTTAAAATGGAGTCTTCCCACAACCCCTCCTGAGTCAGGCAGGCACAAAACCAAGCCAGGAGACTAGTGTCCTGAAACATCACAGTTTCCTGGGCTTTCCCTGTTATTCAGAGCCCACTCTCACTAACCAGTCTGCTTAGGGATCGATTGTACCAGAAACTAAAAAAAAAAAAAAATTACCAGCAACAGGAGGCTTTAAAATCTCACCCTTGTATCTCTTTCCTTTTGTTGGGAAAGGAGGATGTCAATCTCAAATGCAAGAGAATTGGCCAGAAAAGACCAACAAATCTGAAGAGTGAATGTGTTATCCTCTGATCTACGTGTGTGGTCACACGGACATCAATGTTGTTTTTTCCAGTTCAGATTGGGCATAATCCAAACCCTCCCCAGAAACCCACCTGTATAAAGAATAAGCAGAATCTGTACTCCCCCCCCTCCTCTGAGTCTCACATGATGTCTCAGTTTTAATGTTGATAAAACATGTGTGATTTTTTTCTCTGTTCTCTAATTATAACTGATGATGTGAACACATTTTTAAAGTTCTATCACATTCTTAACACCACCTGCTTTTTCTGGGAAGGTTACGCTGTGTGATCCCACATCCCTTACTGCTCTCTCAGATCATCCTCTACATCCACACAAATTTGGGAGAGGGAGAACGTGTTTGTTCTCCCTGATTTATTTCAAACTTTCCAGTTTGATCTCTGGTTTCTGGTGGTTTTCCTAACAATAAGACAGCCAGCTCATGTCGCAGGGCCCATGATATCAGCAGTGCTCTGATCCTTCCCTGGCCAGAGTGTTCGGCCACTTTATATTCTCAGCCAGTAACAACCTCGCTTCATCGGTTAGTATAACCAATTCATCTCGAACCAAGTGTTTATTCCTGGAAGTACATTAAGAGTTTCTTTCAGATAAGTGTGTTGTATCTGGAAGCCATCGTCTGCCGCCAGCACTCTGGGGTCTGGGGTGAATTTAGATCCTTGAGAAGCTGCTTAAACATCAAGCTGCTTCTCCTCCCCAATCTCTGCCCTACCCAAAATGTGGTGGCCAGGCTAATCACTATTACAACTCAACATGCTGTTCATACCCACGGCTGCATATTTAGGACAAACTGGAGATTATTTATGAATATATATATATATATATTCATGCCCAGGTTCCACCCCTCACTGATTCTAAATCTCTGGAGGTAAGATGCAAGCACGGTTACTGTTTGAAAGCTTTGCACGTAAATTCTGATAGGTACTTGGTACTACTGACTCACTCTGTGCCATGCTCCATCTTAGGTGCTGAGGATTCAGAGACAGAAAATCCAGTCTCTGCTTTTAAGAGGCCACAGACTGAGGCTGGGTGCAGTGGCTCACACCTGTTATCCCAGCACTCTGGGAGGCCGAGGCAAGTGGATTGCCTGAGCTCAGGAGTTTGCAACCAACCTGAGCAAGAGCAAGACCCCACCTCTGAAAAACTAGCCGACCACTGTGGCAGGTGCCTGAAGTTCCAGCTACATGGGAGGCTAAAGCAAGAGGATCACTTGAGCCCAGGAGTTTGAGGTTGCTGTGAGCTATGACACCATAGCACTCTACTGAGAGCAACAAAGTGAAACTCCATTTCAAAAAAAAAGAGGCCCTGGTCTGTTAGTAATGTATGACTAGAGAAGAACCATACAGTGAGGAAAGAACCACGACACTGTCATCACAGGGTGGTGAGGAAGCTCAGAAAAGAGATGAGTGACTCAGTCCAGGGGAATCTGGGAAGATATCCTCAGGAAGATGCTGTCAGAACCAGCTGGGAGCAGTTAGTGTCTCACGAGGTCTTTGCAAAAGTTAAGTAAGACTTATACCATGAGTACTTTTCTATACTAAGCATAACCAATTAACACGTAATTAACACTTGCTACCAACCCCTTTCTCTGAACCTCTATCAAGTCTCAGAGAGGAACGGACCAGCTACTCTTAAGATTCCAACGCGCTCCCTGGAATTCTATTTTATTATTATTATCGTTTAATATGACGGTAGATACGATTAGGTTACATTACTTGTGTTTATAAGGTAAAGTCCAAAGTCTGAGTTGTAATTGAGTCCTTCACCCAAGAATTGTGCCATATACCCCTGTATTGTACCAAACAGGTGGGTGCTCCCAGGAATGTTCGTCATCACCTTCCCATAATCATGATGTCTTGGTGAAGTGGAGCTCACGACGCCTTCACCCCGGAGCCTGGGCAGCTCCTTGAAGGAGTTCTGTCCACTGGGTCTGGTGGGGTTCTGTTTCTCTCAGGCTCTACCCATCCAGTCTTGGTAAGCTCGTCCTCCACACAGGGAACAGGCAGAGGTCAACTGAGGAAAGCATGTTTTCACCTGTGTCTGAGACACCCTTCTCCCTGAGTCACATGTCAATCTCCTACACATCAGTCCAAAAACTCAGCACAATCATCACTTCGGGGAAGCCTTTCCTGACTCTCCCACTCAATACTCCCATCTTATTCCAGGTGAGCTGGTGGTTCTTTGAGTTCCTGCGGAAACCTCATTCATACTTCTTGGGAGTAGCAGACCACAGTTCTCAATTTTGTAAGTCCAAAATGCAACATCTTGTCTGATATAGAGTAAGCACAAAGTACCGGCATAAACGGGTGAGACAAATGTGTCCACGGATGGATGGTTAAGAGAGATGGATTGAAGGATGACAGAGTGGTGAACAATATCGCCCAGATCTACCTTATATGTTATTATTTCAGAGCTGGCTGCCAAATAATAGATGAGTTAAGTCACTTCTTCTCTAAAAAGACCCTGGCAACTTCTCCCTTTTTTCGCTTAGGTGTGCCACCCCCTTCCCATCTTCCTCCACCTTTACCATGCAACCAAGAGAATGTGGTGCTATGACTGGTCTTCCAGGACGGGTTTCAAGTGGATAAATAACTGGTCTGCTGGGGGTGCTTTTAGAGGAGTATAACTACTTTCCTACCTTCACTGAATTATGTCATTCCTTGTCTCCAGATACAAAACCATAGACATTTTTTATTAACATCCTTGACCACAGGAAGCCTCAGTTTTTACTTACCCTTGGATGAGGTGTAGGGGAAAAGTTTAGATTTAGATGAATTAAATTCTGGCTCTGCCACGAACTTGCTTGTAGCCTAAGCTTATTTATTTATTTATTTGCCTATAAGCCTCAGTTTGTTCATCAGTAACATAAAGATGATAACACCTTATACACAGGATTGTAGCAAAAATTAATTGACTTTGGTATATAAAGTGGCTGGCACTGTTTGGCTTAAAGCAGGCATTTACTAACATGCGGCTCATGAATAACATTATATTATCATCTCTCTCTTTTTTTTTTTTTTTTTTTTTTTTGAGACAGAGTCTCAATTTGCTGCCCTTGGTAGAGTGCCATAGCATCATAACTCACAGCAACCTCCAACTTTTGGGCTCAAGTGATCCTGTTGCCTCAACCTCCTGAGTAGCTGGGACTACAGGTGTCCGCCACAAAACTCAGTTACTTTTTAAAGACAGGGTCTAGCTCTTGCTCAGGCTGGTCTCGAACTCATGAGCTCATCCACCTGTCTGGGTCTCCCAGAGTGCTAGGATTACAGGTGTGAGTCATCACGCCCAGCTATATTATTTTCTTAAAAGCATGGATCTATCATGCATTAGAATAAAAAGCATACATGAGTAATTAAGATAAAACACAAGATTGAATTCAAATAAATTAAACCTTTGGGCTCCACCCCCAGGATCCTAAACATTTGCATTTACTTACCAGAAGTTAGCAATACTGAAGTTTATAAAAGCTTGAAAGTAACTGAAACCTCTCATCACTCTTTCACAGATATGTTTAAGTGACCTGTCTCCAATCACACAGACTGTGAGATCTAGAGTTAGAAACAGAAGCCACATCTTCCTCAAAATTGCTGGAAAGCCCTAACATTGAATATTGCCTTCCCTGTCACCACCACAGTGTAACCAATACTGCACTAAAAGCATTTAGTTAATTAAACATTTTCTGAGGTATTACATTTGAGCAAGATAGAAGGAAAGAAAAAGCATGTATTAAGTATTAATCACGTGCTCAGCAACTTGGTAGTTATGATTTCACGAAATATTACCGAGAGGTTAGCTGAGGCCCAGAGAGGCCATGTAATTTTCCAAAACTCAGATAGTTTGTGGTGATACTAGAATTCAAATTCATGCCTGTGTGTTTCCAAAGTCCATAATCTTTCAGCTAGAATTTAACTCAGTGCAAATGAACAAATATTTATTGACCGTTCGCTATACTAGGATATGGCAACGAATAGGCAGATGGAGTCTTTGTGCTCCTGGGGCTCATTACCTGGAGGAGACAGCAGACATTGTAAAGGTGAGTATAGCAAATGAATATGGTGAAGTTCAGACAAGGTCCATAAATGCTTCAGGTAATGAGGAGAAACAAATAAGAGGCTCCCCCTGCCCCACAGTTCAAATACACTGCAGGATAAGCATGCTGACCCACCCTGAGCCATTGTCTCTGGGAGAAACAGTATGCTGAATTCTTAAACTCACTCACAAACAACTTTGGGAGCACAGCAACACTCAAAGCTGGTACTCATTTTTTATATGATATTTTAATGCAACAGCAGCAGATTTATCTTTCTCACTAGGTTCTGCTGAGTATAAAAAATAAAATAAGTGTCAGCATGTATTTCTAGAAAGTAGACTAATTGAAGATGGGAAAATCAATCAAACCATGGAGATTAATTATTGAGTATCTGCTCGGAGCTCGGCACTGTGCCCAGGCAGTATAGAAATGCACACACAGGGGTGGTGCCCGTAGCTCAAAGGAGTAGGGCGCTGGCCCCATATACCAGAGGTGGTGGGTTCAAACCCAACCCCGGCCAAAAAACAAAAAAGAAATACACACACAGGAGAACCCAAGACTGGCTCAGCCCTATCCTCTGAGGGTCCGTAAAGCAATAGGGAACACACGTAGAAGGGCACTTCCAGTAAGTGCTAGCCTATGTCAAATTTCAGAGAGACAAGGTGAGCATAGTGGATGAGTGTCAAACATGGTGAAGTTTGTACAATGTCTGTGGAATGGGCCAGGTGGATCAGAAATAAGGAAAATTAACCCAGCTTTCAAAAGACAAAGATGATTTAAATATTCAGAGAAAGTTCCCTGGAGCAGCAAGAGGAGTGTTGACCATGGACAGAGGCAGAGGACAAGGTGTGCTCTGAACTAATGCATAGGCCATGAGAGTGCTGGGAGGTGGGGTCTCCATGGTGATAAGACAGCAGGTAGTCTTAATAACTTTTGCATCCCCAGTGCCTTGCATGATGCCTGACAAATGGTAGGTGCTTAGTTAATATTTAGTGAGCTGCTGGATAGAGAGATATTGCCTTAGTTGAAAATGGAAATAACAGCAAAGAGTACTAGTCTTGTCTCAGCATGGACCATAAAGGCTGGATGAGAGGACATGTCAAACTGCACATAATTAAGTGCTAAATTCTATGATAAAGCCAGAAGTGATCAGAAAGCCACAGAGGGGGTCACTAAGATGGAGCTACAAGAACTGAGAATGATTTCCTGATGGAGGGAAAATTGGGTTGGGCCTATGAGGAAAGGCAAGCTTTGGCTCTCAGGGGTCCCAACTGAGATGTCCATACCAAAGACCATCCTGAAAACAACAGGAAGGGGCGGGGCTGTGGGTTTTATGAAATAACTCTGCAAGACAGGCAAAATGCATCTGTGGGCTAGATGCATGCTGTGACCCACCAGTGGGAGACCTTCAGGACAAGGAGAAGGAAGAAATAGAGCACCTTCCAGATGGAAGAAACAGGGTAAATGACAAGAAAAACAAAAAGCAATGAAGGTTTGGTGGGAGAAGGGGAGACTGAATCTCCCAGAACAGAACTGGGGGTTGTAAACAGCAGGAAATGCACTTGGGGAGAAAAGTTAAGCTGAGTTTAAATCCCAGGAAGAGACAAGTTAATAAACAGAGAGTAAAAGATGACTTGAACATGGTATGTTGCTTGGAACAGCCATGCAGAAATTAAACTTTATTTCCCAATCTGGGATGCTAAATCTATTGTTCCTCTAGGATAGAAGTTATCTAAAATTTCCCCCAACATATTGTCCATTCTCGAACTCTGGGATTGCCTGGAAGCTTCCCAGACGCAGGCCTTCCCTGTTGCCCTTAGACCACATGTGACAGCTGAGGCTGTGGATCAAAAGCATCCTTGAAAACAAGAGTACCTCCTTCCCCACTTAACTCATTTCACTTACGGATTTACATTTATACCAGTGGAGCAAATCAAAAGTTATAGTTCCCTCAGTAACTGTAACCTGGACCAAACATAGCTATATTTTTCTGCTGCTGAGAGGGCTTTTAACTCATACTTCCCAACTGCAAAGGGGAGATCTAATACAAACATTATGCAAGAAATGCTTTTCAGAAAGCAGTGCCGGCCCAGTGAAGTTAGCGTGTAAATGGCTGTTCTTTCAACTAGGGCTTTTCTGCATTGGCTCCCCGCAGGCAGAAATCTTCCCTCCTTCCTCCACAATCTTGGAGAGGGAGAACAGACAGAGACCTTCTCCATTCCTGCATGCTGCCACACCACTGTCGGGTCACAGCCCAGCTTTGTTACAGGGCAGGTGACCAGTGTCGGCCAGAGGAGTAAGCAAGGCCGGGACTAAGGTGAAGCATGATTCAAGTGGGACACTTGTCTAAGGCACAAAATCAAAGAGGTGCCCAAAACTCAAGAATCAAAACAAATACAATTGAATGCAATGTTTTTCTTTAAAAAATAATGAATGCAAAACTCTGTGGTAAATAAAATATCAAAATATTGATTTTTTAAAATATCACATTAAAATACTACTTGATTTGACTGCTGAATTTTTGTGTCCCTTTATACTTTCTCTAGGCAAGGGCCTCCCCCTCATCCTGGCCCTGAGAGGTAGTGGAGAAGGGTGTAGGATTAAGAATGGGAAGGATCAAGTATGGGAGGGGGAACCCATCATGGATTTGGCTATAGGCAAGCTCATTGAAACTTTTGTCATGACATATAAGGGAATATTGAAAAATGCCTCAAGAAGTATTTCTAATTGGTGCTGATAGAACTGAACATATTGGATTATTGATATTATTGGGAGTAGCTCTAGTCAGCCATCAACAGAAGCTATTTTCTAATTTTCCGGGTGTTCCCCTGAGAACAGACAATGCAAAGACTATCCAGTAAGTGATACCAAACCATTTTCTAAGCCAACTAAGTTGATATTCAAGCCCCACACCTTGGCCCAGGAATTACCACCTGGACTGGGCTTCAAACAACCCATGTGAAATGCTTTATAGCCTATGAGATCCTGAGAACAGCTCCTATGCTGCTCCCTGTCCCCTGCCCCAGAGCCTAGTCCTGGGTTAAGGGACACTAAATGTTGGTTTAGTCAAGCCATTACCTAATTATTCACTTGATGGAGGTTACACTGACTTCTGCCTGGGTGAGGCAGTTAATGGGAACTTTGCAAGTGGAAGCCTCTAGTAAGGCTAGACATTTCTCTGTGGATTTTGTGGAAAAACAGGCTAATAAAAACTTCTTTTTAATTTTTAAATAATGTTAGCCTCAAAGAGAAGTTGCAAAAAACGATGCGGTGAGTTCCTAGGGGCCCTTCATCTGGCACTCCCTAATGTTAACCTCTTACATGGCCTGCGTACAACGACCAAAGCAGGGAATTCACATTGGTCTAATACTATCAGTTAAACTACAGACTTTTCCCAGCATTGCCAATTTCCTTTCAAATGGCCATTTTCCATTCCATGCTCCGATTTAGGATTTCATATTGAATCCAGTTATGTGTCCCATCTGTGAAAGGGCCTGTTTCTCCTCGTCGTTAATGACCTTAACTTTTGAAAAGGACAAGTCTGCTATTTTTGTACTCCTCAATGTGGGTTTGCTTAAGGTCGTCTTATCATTAGATTGAGGCTGTATATTTTGGGCGAGATCCCACAGGAGTGACGTCGTGTCCCTCTTGCTGCGTCTCACAGGAGGCACCTCACTCTGATGCTCCTGACGGGTAGGTTCCTTTTCTTAACTTGCTTACGATAGTGTCAGCCGGGCTTCTCCACTGAACAGTGACCGTCTTTCCCGGGCTGTGAATAAGTGGGTACTTTGGGAAGACACACACATTCTGTTTCTCATCAGCCTTTTTGCCCATTATTTTTAGTACTCATCATAGTTCTTCCTCAATAAATACTGTGGTGTTTGCATAACCAAAAATCAACCTGCTATAATTTTTTCTAATTTTTTATCTCAAATTAAGATGAGGAACATGTGTTTCAGTTACATTGTTTTCCATTCTAAGGTAAAGTTGAAGTTGTAGTTGAACCCTTCACCCAGGAAGCGTGCGTAACACCCTCACACTGTGCAGGTTAGGTGAGATCCTGGCAATCGCCCTCCCTCCTCCTCTTCTCCCCTCCCCTCTGCTAGACTATCTTTGTGGGGTTTTTGTTTCTTTCTTGTGGACATGTAGTTGTTTATATATTGGTTTCAAATTAGGATGTGCAGATAAGGGAACACTTTTACACCGCTGGTGCGATTGTAAATAATTTTTGAATCTTACCTAAGTTCAAAACCTGCTAAGGTGAAGGCTAAAGATCTCTCTGTGAAACCTGCCTTCCGCATATTATGGGATAGATAGCCAGCGTAGGCAAAGCAAATGCACGGGGTGACCTGAGACAAGTCATCCCCACCCCTTGCTACTGCAGGAATCAAGCCTCTCTCACTGGCCTACGTTAAGACCTCAAAATTCCCCAAGCCATTGGGAAAGAAGCCATTCCCTATCTTTAAGAATTTCCATGAGCAAAGGAAGGCCCTTCCTTAATCTAGATTGAGTGTTTAGTTTGTCTTAAAATTGCTGCATCCCTGAAGTGTCCCCTCTTTGACCAAGCCCTAGCGAACCCTTAGACAGCAGCGGGTTTACAGTCCACTGGGGACAAGAGGAGCGTGCAGGCAGCTCCCCTGGGCCTCTGGGTTCTTCTAATTTTTTGGCCATTCTTTCGAGTCCCTGGCAGTGGTGTGATGTTTGTCAATGGCTCTCCAGGAAGAAAAAGATTAAAGGCCTAGATATATATAATGTCTGTCAATTTCTGTGACATAAATACTCCCTTTGAGGCTGATTTCAAGGCACACAAGCAGAGCCCTAAACACTATTTCCACCCTACAGACACAAAAGTTGTAAATAACCTCAAATATGCCTCAAAAATGTAGAGAAGAATAAAATGCAGTAAGACAATGGGAAGTGTTTGAAGTTTGAGTATTTATTACTCTTGATGCTAATAGAGTTTATTTAATTATAAATTTATATAAATTTTTAATAATGGCAGTTATTGAACAACTGCCTCACAAATTTCCAAATATTAAATGCATGGTTCTCATGAACTGGTATGAGTCAGCGCCAGCACACCACCCAGCACAGTGGTTTTCTTGAGGTCTGAAGTTCTGAAATACCCCAGAGGAGCCCCTGAAAGGGTAGGATAAAGCTCTTCTCCAGTCCCTCCCTGTGCATCCAGATGCCCTGGGGGAAGGCTGGCCTCCCAGCAACAGCTTCTGCTGCTTCTTGGCAAGACTCCTGCAGAGGCTGAAAGGGCTCCAGAGCATCTGATTACCATTAGGGCAGGCTTGAGGGCTGCTTCATTGGTAAAGGGGTCCCATGATTGCATTGATGTACACAGCTATGATTTAATAATAAATAAATAAATAACAAAGGGGAAAAAAAAAGATGCACTGTAGGTGTGGTCCCGCCAATTACCTTCAATCCACCCATCCTCCCCCTCTCCTCCCCTCCCTCTCCCCTTTCCCCATATTCTTGGGTTGTAATTGGGTTCTATTAGGTAGTTTCAAAAGTTTTGTCCGTTTTAATGTCATGTGTTTTTGTAGCTCCATATCTCAATAAATATTTATTCTACTGTGTCGTGGTATATACTGATCAATGGAGAATTTCATACTCTATACATTGATGCTGTTCATTTTTTTTCTACTTTTAATTTTTTTTACTCTTTTCAGCCTATTACTATATGATGTCATTAAGCGATTTTCGGCAAATTTTTCTCTACAAATTCAAATTGAACCAAAGCGCTGCTGAAACAGCCCGAAAAATTAACCAGGCATTTGGCAATAATAGTGTTAATGAATGCACTGTTCAACGTTGGTTTGCAAAATTTCATTCCGGAAATTTTAGCCTCAAAGATAAGCCCCGAAGTGGCCGATCTAAAGTAATCCAGGACAAGGATTTGAGGACCCTGGTGGAGACTGACCCATCAACAAACGGTGTGTGGGATGGCAGAAGAACTGGGTGTCAGCTCCCATGTGGTTTTTGATGGCTTAAAACGTATTGGAAAGGTCAAAAAGCTCGAAAAGTGAGTGCCTCACGATTTAAACGATCGGCAGAAATTGTCACGTTTCAAGGTTTGTTCTTCATTGCTTTTGTGCAACCAAAACAATCCTTTTTTGGATCGGATCATCACATGTGATGAAAAGTGGATTCTCTACAACAATAGGAAATGTTCAGGACAGTGGTTGGACACCGATGAGCCACCCAGGCACTTCCCAAAGGCGAAACCCCACCAAAAAAAGATCATGGTTACTGTATGGTGGTCAGCGGCTGGTGTGATTC